>DWOQ01000049.1:0-16136 GCA_018251115.1 Codatractus alcaeus
TCGACGGTTGAAAGGCTAATTGATCTAAGCGACATTTTTTTGCGATATTGAGTTATATACATATTAAGAATCAGCATATTTTTCTTTTTCCGAATATGTATATAACTCAATATCGTAAAATAATGTCGCTTAGACCAATTAGCCTTCCAACTGTCGATATGTTAGTTCAATTAATATTTCATAAATTTACTTTCGATTAATACTAATATTAGCTTTTCATATTTTCCTAAATTCGAACAAAAGGTAAAAGCGTGAAGAAAGAAAAGAAACAAATAAAGCCAATCGGACTTTGTTAATTGTGTTCCATTGTTTATGTTATATCAAATTCACAAGATTAATGTTGGGGTGGAAATCACGAAATACTTCACGGTCGCGTACCATTCTTTCACCTTCCTTTTGTGTGAAGCTGAAAAGCGGCGCCCAGAACACACCGTCCACAATAAATCCAATTAAACGCCCCCAATATTGTTCATCGAATCGTTTCGCACAGAAACCATTGGCCTATTCAGTACCCGGCGATCAATGGACGACAAAACGAAAAACTGTCGACTCAACGTTTCATAATCAATTTCTGGACGATTCATCAGTCAGAAAACAAACGCAAGATTATTTTTCAAACGATAGTTGGCGTACATTGAACGGTTTTAGCGAGAATTGAGCTCACATTGCAAGCAGGATAGGATCTAAAGTGCAATGGATGGCTCTCGGGGAAGATTTATCGTTGTAACTTCATGAACAGAATAAAGGGTGTTAGGTGTGCATATTCTTAGGATCGTGTAATAAATCTGGGCAAATTAATGGCGGCACCGACAGATCGTTTAACGTGTTTTCGCTACGTCATACAACAAAATGAGGGCTACATAATATACTAGAGTGGATCGCTGGATAGGGTTGTTTGTTGCAAATTGGATATATCGATTGTTTATGCTTTGTTAGTCGGATCACACCCTCATCAACAATATAATAGCATCTGATTAGTAATCGTCGTCGTCGTCGTCTTTAATAAATAATAAAAATGGATAGATAATTAAAGATACATATTTCCGATTCATGTTGTAAGATAACTATGTTCTACACTTAAATTATTTTTAAATTTATAAGTACTTAGTTTTTTGTATGTTATTTTATGTATACGGGGGCAATCGCAAAATCGTTTGGATCAGGTACGACTGCGCTGTTGCGCTGAATAAAATGTACTGTGAGAAAAGCAAAAAGCTACAAAAGCTCCAAAATATGGTTGTTGCGTACTAAAAAATAAAAGTGAAAGTTTGTATTAAATACACAAAAAGCTTTATTATAACCGGCACCGCAGTAATCATTAAAAATACAGAAGCAATTAATCAAAAGTTCAAGAGCGATTTAATGTCGCTACAGATTACCGATAAGCCTCTCGGGCTTGCGATAAATTATCCACCTTTAAAACATTGGTTTAACGCGTGTTTAACAAAACTTTCCCTGTATACGGCTAATGCAGTTGTCTCACTACAAGCGAGTAAACGTAAAGTGTTACAAGTTTTTTATAAGCTACAACACTTTTCATGATCCACTTATGGGCATGTTTTTTTTTTCACTAGGGGTATACTCTATGGTCCATCGTGCTAAACCAATGTGGATCGTACATCTTAGTGGTCAATACGTGCCGGATGATTTCACCGCCCTAAGACCTCCAAGGAGCCTTAGCTGTTGTGAATGATAACAACTGACAACGATCGCGTAACATGGCCTTCGAAACAAGCAATAATTTATATAAAAAAATTAAAAATTATTAACCACCAAAAATATTTACAATTAAACTTCCATTAATAGCGGTTCACGTTGAAAACTGTGTTATCACTATTTACCTTGGTATTTATTATTTACAAACTCGCTACTCGCCAGTAATACGTCAACAGCACAAAATATATTTATACAAATTAAAATACCAAAAATACCAATTCCACGGAACATTAGTGATGGGAGTTCATGCATATTTTATCGGTACGAGACCAACATGTGTTGGATATCGAATTAATTATCGATTGTAACTAATTGCCGTAATTAAGATATGTCGACGTTAATTCAGAGTCGATGTCGTTTGTGTATGTCATTGTAATTATACTCCAATATCCACTAGTATAATAACAATTACGTGTATTTAGATATTAATGAAGACAGATTTAATTACAAGTTTGAATATTAAATTAATCGTTATTCGAAACATTAGGCCGTGCATTTCTTACACTGAATTCTTTGTAATAGTCAAACAGTTAATATTCATAACTTTAGTTTGGTAAGCCAGTATATCTTTGTTCAAATGATTTTGAACAAAAATGTTTCCTAATAAATAAAATAAAGAAAGAAATCTTTTAAAGTTTTAAAGAAATGCATAAAAGGAAAATTGATTCCTTTTGTTTTAATAGATTCATTCATTAGATGTTCTCGTTTAGAAATACTATTACTTTTGTGTGTTTTTAAATAATCGATATGCCATAATTAGGCTGGCATAAAGGCTCTACATCTAGAAATCTAAGTTATTTTACGCGGTACCACCATCACAGCTACTTCTCTGTTTTCGAATTTTACTAACAGCAGTTGTTGTATTGCTATGTTCTGTTTGCAGGATATTGAATTATATCATTATTGAATATCCATAAGGCGTATACTTATGGTGTGTATACAGTATCATTCCATGTTCTACTTTTCAGTTTTTAGTCGATTATTTGTTTATCAACTTTAAATGAAACGCGTAGCAAAAACCAATTATTTTTATCAAAGGATAAATTAACGCAAAGGGCATATAATATTCGTAGACTGCTGGACATAATTATTTAAATACACAAAGCGAAATTTTGAGCAACTTTTTTACAACATAGTACTTTAGATTCTCGGATAAGGATTGTAAAATTATCGATTAAAATTTTAGACTTTTATTTTTAATCGGACAACAACAATAACAATAATAACAAATAATGGAGACACTACTGAAAATAAACATAGTTATAAAATGTGAAATTAAATTACTTATCTAATATAAAACAACTTAAGATTTTTATCGATGTTCGTACATCACTACGGTGTACGCTCACGCGAAACTGCACTTTATATCGATGTAAGCGAATCGATACGCGAAAAACTATTTTAAATCACTCCAGAATAGCACCTCGTATCGTAGGATCTAACCCCCTAGCCTGGGGGTGGTGAATAATAAAAATGGTTTATTGGTTATGTCCAGTGCTACTTGTTATAGGGGTCGAAAACAATTTACAAGATGCTTTAGAAGGGATAGGGTAATTATTTTGGAAATAAAGGAGTTTATAGGGTTTGTTACTTTTTCGAACACATTTTGTGGGATAAATATAGAGCGGGGAACAAAGAAATGTTTGTCAAAAGAATTTGTAACTACTTAATAGACGAGGGTAATTGACAATTTTAGATAAATGGCTTTTAATTTTTCTAACAATTGATTTTACTCGAAATGAATATTTGAATAAAAAAAACAGTCTTTATCAATATATAGTATTTTAGTTTAACCAACCCAAAAACTGTTGTATATTCATTTTTGCCATCACTACGATTTTTTATTTAATTGTCAAAAAACAAATACTACAATAGCTTTCCAACACTAAACTGTAGCACACTGCAAATTTATTTCTATAAATGAGTCTTACATAGGCTTTGAACCGTTGAAAGGTAGAGCCGCAGGCTTACATTATTTCAACTCTTACAAGACGATAGAATCAAAATACTAACATTAAAAGGGAATAAGTACGTTAGATGCCAAAACTGGCATTTTAAACATTTCTTGAAGCTTTATTTCTACTCAGGCGAAAGCTTTTCAAGATGGCGGGGTTGAAATGAAAATCTCCTGTCATGTCGAAAAATAAAAATATATTTCCTCACCTCGGGTAAAATATTTTTATATTTTCACTTGCATATAGACCGAAATGCTTTGCTTTTATTCCTAGGTCCATTTGGATTCCTGACTTAATGCAGTTGAAACTTAGATGCTTTTCAGCGGACGTACAAATAACTGACTCTCCCAAATTGTTTTTTTGGGGTGCCACAAGGGATGCCAACGGGCCTTTTTTATTAAGTATTTGTTGTCTGTCTTTAAAAAAAAATCATAGAGCTTTAAAAGTAATATAAATTCCATACAGAAATGCTATCTATTTTGCTATCAAGACGATGTACGAATACCCACTTGAAGTGTTAATTCGTAATATTTTGTATATGTGCGTGACAGACAACGGGGCCTTAGTAGTTGGGTCCCATTAGCACAATTTGTGTACGGAACGCTAAACTAGTAAAATGAGTAGTAAGTTCACCTGATGTTAAATGGTAAATGAAGCCTAGATACATAACTAAAAATAAAATGATTCTCTTGAAATTTTTTCCTTCATTCCCAACCTCCAAAATAGAAAAAGTGCAATTACTGAAAAGTTTCAGTCTGCTAAGTGTCTTAAAATAATTTATGTAATGTTACATATATTGTAATGTAACACATTGTTTACAGAAAGATTCCTGTATTCATTACAATACAACAGACATGTTGCCGTATAAAATGCTCTTCATTATCCTCAAATAGAAGCACTTACTCGCAAATGTTAAACAGTAATTACATTCGTATTTTACTAAGCAATTCCTTTTCAAATGCTGTAACTACCCTACATTTCTCAAATTAAATTACCAATTTGCTTCTACACTCGGGATGAATCGTAGCCATTTGTGATAAAGTTGAATTTCCCCCGCGCGAACCGTAAAAGGTAATGAGCCCGTATCATGGAACCTCGTTAGCGAATACATGTGACTGTCATTTGATATCCGGACACCGAGCTGTGTGGATGTGCTCCGCAAACTGCCGTGAAATTAAATCCTATTCGTCTGCTATACGGTTGAATTTCATTTATCTGTGCCAACAGAAGCGAATGCAACAATGCGGGTTTTGGTGATTTAATTTTGAGTACCATTAATCGACGTCGGCGGTGGCCTACGGGATTAGCAGGATTTTATTATCAGAATTTTACCTATATTATCATAGCTTTGTTTTCGAATATACAACTTATTGCAAAATGGAAGAAGCGTTTGTTTGTTTACAAACGACCGAAAGGGAGACAGAAATGTAAGGCAAAAATATGCGCGTAATCTCATGATTTGTTGTGTTTACCCATTGTAAGTGGCAACGAAATAAAGTAATACAAATCATTTTTATTTATTATAAGGGATCTTAAATGTTTCCATATTTTACTAAAATACATTTAATCTGACCGTACGTTTGCTACATAGACTTTTGGCAACTGACCTACGAAATGTACAAATTCTTGTGGAAATTATTTGTTAATAGTAAATTACTGTTTTTAATAATAGTTTAAATGCTCATGAAGTCTACCTAATGGGTATTATGTGGTATCGTCCCAGAAGTATTAGCTGAAATCATAGATGTATTTCATCCATTGCAGCGTTACTATGCTGTTATATGGTAGAGTGTCGCGGTTTGCCGCAAGTGCCCGTGGACATCGATCTACCTTCAAAATTATTTAAAGTTCTAAATACCTGCAACTACCCTAATACCGGGCACGCGACTCTATCCGTAACTGGGCGAAGTCAGGAGGAAAGGAGCTACAAGTTAGTTGTAGTTCAGCTCATTTTTACCCGACTGCAGCGAAAGGTTGTTTTATGATTTAGAGGTCTATTTTGTAGTTTGTCTGTATGTATATAATTATGTTCCATAATGCCTACAACTACTAATCCGATTTTTATGAATAAGTTGACAATTAATTTGTTATTATGGTCCGGGTGACCAGACATTTTCCCTTTGATTATATTTACTTTATCTGTATCCGGAACACAGGTTTTAACTTTTTACTTATTACAATAAGTATGTGATAAAAAATTCACGAGCTTGCATAATCCTTCACATATAAGAGCATTTATAGGCTTCAAACCGTACATGCTATATATTACACCGCGGTATCCAGGGTAGGGTGACAAATTGAAAGCGTTTTTATAGTGTATTTTATGGCTTCTCACAGCATCCGTGTCAGTTGATGTCACGGAAAGATTTCTCTCCGCAATTTCAATGTCAGGTGATACAGGACGCGCTTTATAAGCTTTACGATAGTTTGCGAGTAAGTTTTCGTTTTTATGATAACCTTTCTGACCCTTTTTATGGAGCAAAAGTATGATATTACACGGATTGCTTTTACAGACTTTTTCACCCGATTCTACGTCTTAACGGAAATTTAAGTGGGCACTGCCCGGCCCACGAGCGATGTAAGAACGTGAGGTCAGTTAAAGCAAAACTTAAGAAGGGACAAGTTACTTAAGGTCAATTAAAATTACAAGCATTATTTTTAATATCTTCGGCCATTAATTTCAGACGGACTCATAGTATCATTTAAGTTTATTCAAGTTATAATGCATTTTAATAAAATATACCATTTAATTTCACTTTGAATATTTAATTTCTAGTGTAACACAAAATTCCAGCATAATATTTCGAGTGTCGGTTTCAAAGCGCTGAAGTTTTAGCCGTAAAAATAAAGGTAATGACAATTTTGGTAGCGTATGCGTTCCGCGAATTTAATTATTAAGAATTTGCATATTTTCCCTAACCCAGCGTTAAACCACATATGTCCCAGGAGTTTCAAAAATGTTTTGTACATATGGGTATTTACGGATCCTATGTACCCAGAACTATAATGGAGGTATTTAAGGGACATTAGTTCGTTTTGGGAGGAGAATATTTGGTAGTTACCTAATAATTACGAAAGTTACTGAATATACTTAAGTTAACTAACTATTCTGAATATTATAGCATATGGAATGGCTCCCGTTGTTCGCGTAATATTTACACAATTTTATTTAAGCTATTATATATAAAAAATATATGTAATATTTATTTTAATTTTCATTTCGGAGTTGAATTATTAAAGATTCTATGTTAGGTGGTGCTACTCCGATTAGTCTGTTATTGCTATATTATCAAAATGAGACATTAAATAATTATGAGTCAGTATTACCCATTTAGATTTAGGTTTAGGCTGGGAAACGCTGGCCAAGTATACATCGGTTGACTTCACACGCCTTGGAGAAATGTTTTATTTCTTATTTTACATAAGTCTCAGACGTTTAGGTATCCCCTCGAGGTTTTCCTTCATCGTTACAATTGATATTTTTTGTGTAATTTTGTGAGTTCTTGACATAAAATGTCGATTATTCATCCGATTACCACTTCATTTGGATAATTGGTCAGACGTTAATAATTTTAAACTATATCGTAACTTTTTTACGGACTACAAAGAGATATACACAATGTATAAAATAACTTACCAGCCACTATATTTCTATCAATTGGAGCAGCGTGGTGATGTATGCTCCAGTCCGCCTATCCTAGATGCTATACAACACTGTATAAAGAGGCATGCAAAAGATGCATTGTTATATTGCATTGTTATATTGTTATAGGAAATATCTTAGCCAATACGTCTAGTTCTGGCTATCACGAATTCAAACCGCAGTGGAAATTTAAAAGATTTTACCGCCGTAAATCCGACGCGAGTTGGACGCGTTGATCCGGACTGACGGCCCAATCGATGCCGGACCGGACTTTCCGATCGCAGGGCTGTCAGCTCAGAAAATCTAATCTAAATATTGATTGTAAGGTCTGGTTGAAAACCAGAATTATTGCAAAATGTTTTTTTTTGTTTACGTTAAAAGCAAGTTTTCAAAAACTCATTCACTTGTAAAAACATTTATTAAACACAAATGCAATGTGAGTTGTAAAATTGACTCATTTTGTAAAAGAAAGTATGTAGTGAAAGTACTCGCATGCAGTAAAAACACTTCTCAAATATTATGAAGCACTTTTAAACGTACAGTTTTCTACGCGACGTTTTCTGAAATGTTTACAGTGAAATGTTTTTATTTATTGCTAAAGTATTTAAAAAATATGTAGTTAAAATATAGTACGGTACACGTCTCGCATGGTACCGATTTTTATTACTATAAAATGTTGAAAATATAGTGACAACACACCAATTATTTCACTAGCCAGCCCTATATACGACCGGATCGTTGCCGAACGACCTAACGTTACTTGGGTAGCTACTTTACGAGTTAAGAAATAGCACCTATTTGTCGAGACGCACGCAAATTTTGGTGAAACACTGATTGTATTGCCCTTTTGGGACTTAGAAAATAACTTCTGTATGCGATTTTTGACAGAAACGTTTGATTCACTGAGTTTTACGTTCTAAATAAACAAAATAGTTTAAATAAATGAAGTTAAATAGTTTTTATCAGTTTTAACATTTATAAATATGCAGTTGTTGTAGTTATATGAAACAATAAACTTAATGTTCAAAAAAGAAACATGTTTAAAATGGAATGATTTTATGATAATGTTTACGTAAATTTAAAGTTTTAATGCAATCAATAACAATAATTTCAATTTAAAAATCTTTTACAATTCTGTAAACAAAGATTATTTTTATAAATGTAAAATAATTATAAATGAGAACATAGAGTATAAATGTGAACGTTACCCTTTAATTTAATATATTCTTCAGATTTTGATTGAGAATTACTTTTTTATTTACATTTCATATAAAAGTAGCATCGTCGGTCCATTAGTAATAGAATTATCTTATTCGATCTCAATCAGAAAGAGGAAAACTATCCAGTTTTGGGGTCAAACGGTATATTAAGATGAAAAGAGATACGAGTTAATGCCATAAACATATTCCATCTCCTGTACCTCTCTGATTGTCAAATACGATTATTTCAACCGAGTGGACATGTGTAGCTAATTGAGACGTTTACCCTAACAACGCTGCCAAACTAAAATCTCACCACGCACATTGTCTCAAAGAAGAAAATTGAATGCAGACAAGTTTTGGTTTACCAGTAAATCGTCTACTGTATCGTTGTGAGCTAACAATGAGGGGTAGATACGGAAACGAACCCTTAGGGCATTTTTTAACAGTTTTTGGACGATATATGCACCCTCCGGTCACGTACGTACGGAGTAGCTTCCTGCATAAGCGGTTTCATTTTTCTTTGCGGGGCACTTCGAGATTGTTTGTGAGGCGTTGGACTTTTATGACCTTTTTTGTCATAAACATGCGACCTGCCCACACTCTGCTATTATTTCTGGATATAAAGCAATTTATTTCGACACGATTTATTTTTGATTTCGTTTTTAAAATACGTAAGAATGTAGTTTACTCGCAGTATGTTCGAACTTGGATGTTTACTCTAGTTCGAGTTAAAAAAGTGCGCATATTTATTATAGCGTCCGTTATTATTACCGTCTACATTTCGAAGAGGCTGTACCAATTTCAATGAAACTTTCATGTAAAACAGTGTTACTTTCGTTTTAATAAGATAATTAATTTCATATTAGTTTCATATAATCTACTTTACGAAATGGCTGTACTGATTTCCTCGGCAGTTTTATGTTAGACACTTTTACAGGGACGATTTCGGCAAAATTGCCTATAGTTTACGACCAAAAATGGGCGGAAACCTTTAACACGTGTACAGTTTTTAAAGGAATTACATAAGAATGTATGGAATTTAAAAAACAAATCATCATGTCATTTCATGTGATAGCGTTATTTGTTTTTTTCTTGTATTAAATTGTATTACTTGTATTATTTTCTCTACAGCTTCTATGTACTTGAAAAAAGCTTATAAAATCTAGATTTCTATGAAAATCCACACTACACTAGCCGAACTCACATGATTTACTCGGACGGAACTTGAGGGGAGGTGCCAATTGCAGGGGGTCTTCAAATAAGATTTTTTCCTCAATCGGCCGAGGGTGAGGGATACGGATACAATTTGCGATGTAACCTTTCGTTACACTATTTTTTTATTTTGAGATGGATTCGTGCTGCCATTTTGGAATTATATTTGTAGGAAAGTGCGATAAAGAAAGCATTAATGATGTCTTAAAAAAAAGAAATAAGGAAACAAAGTATATTTTTAGCGAGTAACAGGACTATTCGTGACTTATTTTATTTTGACGATAATTAAAAAAAAAATTAAAAAGAAGTTATTTTTTTTTTAATTTTTAATAATTAATTCCTTTTTATCAAATCTCGAAATGTAATGATGTAATAGAAGAATTAGAATCGTAATATTATAAGAAACATATATAATAAATATATAATATTATTATAAACACATATTATATTAATAATTTCTTCAGATAGAAAGTATAAAAAATATCAAATTATCTTATTTTTTAATGCTATTTCAAAAACGATAACTAGATTTAGATTATATTGGAAGCTTAATTATAATGTACATATAGTAGATATGTATGTGGTTAAATAATTAGATAATTACGTAATGCAATTACATTATTGCTAATCAGCTGTTAGTAACAACGGGAAGATGAACCCGTTATCATAAGAAATTAGATTTGGTAATACTAATTGGCAATTTGAACTCTATAAACGGAGATTAGTTACTATTTTCGCTTGACATAAAAAAGTTACCCTTATTTAGGGGAGAAATTATTTTTAAGTGCTAAAGGATTTTGTGGGATTCTTGTCGCAGTAAATACCTTCAGGACGCTACTATATCATACTGTTATTTCGAGGGTGCTTTGGGGGTATTATTTAACCAAAAGTCTAAAAAATATTTTAATATATCCAGGGGTCCAAGCTCAAATATAAATAGATATATGAATGACAACTAGCGGTGTGGAGTGGCCAATATTTCTTACAAAAGGTTCCCGGTTCAATTCCCTATGAAGCAAACTTTTAAATGATTTTAATTTAAAACTTTATTCTGGGTCTCAGTACGTACTCGTGTTTGAGTCTCCATGGCACCCAGAACACAGAAAATTTATTTTTTTATTTAAATTATAAAGCATTATTTATACCAAAAACGATCTAAAAGTACCAGGCGAGCATAAAGGTTAGAACATATACCTATCCAAATATTGAATCTAGATTTTTATTCTAGGGGTTGGATGTTAACTTTATTTTCATCTCTCGCACCTACGGATAGGAATTTAATGTAGAAGCGTGATTGTACAAGAATCAATCCAAAAGTACCAGGCGGTCATAAACGCAAGGCTATGCACGTTACCGCACTAACGCGAATGCCTCGTTCGTAACACTCATCGCGTCGGGAACCGCATCCCCAGTCCCTTGGGGTCTCAATGACCGCAAGTACATAAGTGCTCCCGCTCAAGTTACAAGTGCTGGCTCATTTTCGCATACCTCGAGCACCGAAAAAATAGTACTATTCCACTCAGCCCTCGCTTATGGCGTAAGGAGTTAATTCTTAAAGGAATTAGTTTCATGGCGCTTAAACCGAGTTTGTTAGCGGATTTAATTATAACTTAGGTTTTCAAGTTTTCTACGCATACGGACGTCTTTATTGCCTATTTAATTACAGTGCTTGTTATATTAAAACTTAGGATGGAACTAATTTAAGCGTGCTAAATTTTTCTTAAAAAATTCGCCCTCCTGTGACCCCGCACATTATTTTAGATTAAATAAATTCTCTATTATACATTTTAAATTAATTAAATAAATTAGCATGTTGAATACAAAACTTAATTAAATAAATGTTACCAGTTGAATAAAATTATTTGTAAATTTATTTCTAATACTACATAAGTCTCAAAATATAAATATGATAAGCCTAATTAGTCGCCTAGAACTGATATTTGCGGCTCTCAGAAATATAGCCTTGCTGCAATTTGTGACTACCAGTCTATTAAATGGCAGCAAATTAGCAACGGAGTTCACGTAATGTAAAGTGGCCCATGGATATCTGATGATGATGTTGAACCATAAAGAATACCATAACCATAAAATAGGGTTCACCATCATAGTCTTCTATCCCAGGCTTGAGCCCCATCAGGAGCTCGACTCAAAAAACCCGGTGAAGCTGTCAAAGCCACGTTGGCCAACATCAACTATACAATTAAAAAAAATAAAAAAATAGAAGCGCGCATAGTTCTACGGTGTGTGTAGATCAAAATTGATGTATAAAGTTAAGCAACGGTAGACGCGGTCTGTAGGTGGATTGGTAACCGCCAGTGGTAATATTACATGCGCGCTTCCGAGCTCCAGAGGGCATGATACGCCATCCCGGTTGCTATCCATTGATAACAGTCGTCCAAAACCGTCGGCATCTTATGGGCGGTTGAAAAATATCAGACACGAGTTTGCCACCAACCCGGGTACCATCTCCATCAAGCCTCATTGGAGCAGAGATATGACATGTTGCAATTCAGCTAGATATAGACACATAGAAACTCAGATGACTCCATTTAACATAAAAATGCTTGTTAAATTACAAGACCAAAATCCGTGTTTAAGTACAAAATAAATAAACTATAAAAATATCAAGTATCGTATATCGTGCGGTCGTAACACGACACGTCGTGGTCGTCACTGATCCGCACCGGAATTATGCGGTCGACTGTACCTTGTAAAACGAGGCGAAGGTATTAGTATGTTTTCGGTATTATTACTCTTAAAACTGTTCCGCTGCAAACTTTATATCTGTATATATGTAATATTATAGTTATAATGTGACGGATGTAGTTCAACGGTAAAGTCTGGAGTCCGAAACCCATACCAATTAGATGTTAAGTTTAGGGTTGATGGAATGTTCATTTGCTACTTCTATTTACGACGGAAATGTGGCAATGGTTTGCCATAAAGGGTTCCAGGTTTGATTCCTGGTCAAATTATTTGAATCATATTATCTGTTACATGTTAGAAGTCGTTATTTGTCGTTAATTACGTAACAACTGACATGACCTAGTGGTTAGTAAGCTGGTCGTCGTGGGTTCGATTCTAGCATGAATGTTAGTTATTTTAAAATTAACTACATGTGTATGTATTTAGAAATATATATATATTTGTTAGTTGTTTGGTTACCATAGCACAGGTTCTGCCTATTGTCCCAAAATACTAACTTACTTACTTTTTTACTTGCTGACTTATCATTTCATTCATAAACTTATTAATTTCTTTATATGAATTACAGACAACAATAGTTAGCAATTTAAATGCTAAAGCTTGAAAACATAAAGTTGCGAAAAGCTCGTACCAGGCAGGATCGTTTGTTTTCCCCAAATTTTCCAGGGGATATCGGGGTCATTAATATACAAAAACCTTTTAGTTCAAAAACTTAAGGTACCACAATGGTCTATTATAGCACCTAAATTATCTTTTCACGGACCCAAAAGCTTAATTGAATTTAGAACTGACGAAGATTAATTACCAAGAGACTTATTTTTACATTTTCTCTACTAATATTATAAAGCTGGAGAGACTGTTTGTTTGTAAGCGCTATCTGAAAGTAGAAGCCCGGTTTGAAGACTTTTTGAATTTCATACGCGATATATTCAGAGATCACGCTTGACCTCTATTTACTATACGTTGTAATATAAGAGAGAGGTCAATGAAAATGGTTCTATATTTTAACGTGTGGTGGGGAAAGGTAGAGAGTGGGAAAGTGCCGTAAAGTTTTTGGTTGCAAGTAAAATCACGCGATTAAACTAGTCTAGATTTAATCGCTTCAGCAATAAAAAATAACGTTCTTTTATTATTTGAATCGGAAATCATGAAAATGAACGAAAATACCCGAACTTCCATTCTATAACGCCTACAAAGTAATATAGTGGTCAACGTTACCAAATGACTTTAGCCACTAAACCTCCATTATAATTATAGAGAACGAATTTTTCTTATCACGCCCATATTTCAGAGCCTAGCATTCGGCATGGCCTCGTGAAAATATATAAAAAACACGCCGTAAACAAATTACCTTCTTTCGCCTCGATTAAGTGATCATTACTGAAGCAATACGATTTATACAGGGTTGCCAGTGAAAATTATACGTCTGAATCCTAGCTATTATACAATCCGAAGCAGTTATAGCCTAGTTTCAAATTTAGCGTCACGCTAGGTTTAAATTTAGGTACATTTTTAAAGGATATGCTTGTATTATAAATTAATTATATAGTGAGGAAGCTTGTCTGAGAGTTCTTTAGAAAGGAATCTCAAAAGTGTATGAAATCTACCGCACTTAGCCAGCGTGGCATTCTATGGCCTACATAATCCTCAAATTGACGGAAGATCAGTGCCAAAATAAATTATATAGTTCACAAAAAATATTTTATAATTATAATTAGGCCGCCCCCCATGTAGCGGTTAAATATACCGCTATTTTATCTACAGTTTATCTTATTTATAACAGTGATTATTTAATTCACTGTTAGTATTCAAGTAACAAAATGCATTATGTAGAGAGTTTATAATGGATGGAATTATTCGGTTTTAGTATCCAATTATACAATCTGGCAACCCTGTTTATAATGGCCGGGACACGGCTGGCGAAAAATAAAAAGCGCAGGAAATTGCGTGTGCGGTAAAAAAAAACGCTAAGAAAGCACGGGAACGGGATTTGACGTGACATGTCAATGACGCCATCTTGGAAATCGTCTTTTGTGAAGTGTAACGAAATGGCGACGTAGTCACGTTTTTCTTAAACAAATACCTCGTTCTTAAACAAATACGGAATTTATTTTTCGCGTAACGTATGTTTAAACTGTGTTTGTTTTCGATGTGAGGTTTTGTGAAGTGTCGCGTCCTACGATAAAGTAAACACTCCCAATGTGTGCATTTACTCGTATTAAATCATTTAATCCATCTTATATAAAATCTCTTCCAAAGATACTTAACATAAAGAGAGAGAGAGAAAAAGATGAGACAGAGCAATGGGAATATATAAAATTATATAATGTTGATTGTGGTCGATACACGATCATTATTAACCTTCCCAATTTTGTTATTATGATGAAGAATTTATTTATTTAGTTATATATGATATATGTATAACAAACAATATTAAATCTTATTTTCAACAGTAATTTCGGTGCGATTCCGCTTGAAAACGATACCAAATCGAGTTTGCGTTTTGCAGACAAACGGCACTCTATTACGAGCGGGTATAACTCAGTAAATGGTGAATTATTTCCTGTTACCAAACTGAGCCACGATTCGCGTATTATGGGGAATGTGAGTTCGAAACAGAGAGAAAGAAAGAGAGAGGGAGAGGGAGAAGGAGAGAGAGAGAGGCAGATAAAGAGAAAAAAAAAGTTCAAAGGAGAAATTTGAGACGAAGTTCAAAGGGAGAGTTAAAAAAAGATAACAATATAACAAAGAGAGAGAAAAAGAGAGATGCTTGAGAGCGAAAGAGAGAAACATAAAGAGAAATGACAAACAGAGATGGATGTGAGAATAACCTGTATATATATATATTTTTGTTTTGTTTGATGTTTGTTGATCGAATGTAATTGTAACTTTACATTGTTATTTTTTAATTTTATCCATTTTTACATTACAACCTACATTTATATCAAACATTTTTTAAATAATATTCTACATTTTACTAAGCTTAACTATGATTCTAGTATAGTGTAGAATATGGGTTGGATTTGAAAATAAGACTGGTTTTATGTTATTCGTTATTCCGTTGAATAGCCGACACATGTCATATCTCAGTGCAAATGGAAATAAATATTTTGATAATAATTCTGTTACCGTTTTCATCATTTCTTGTACCTATTTGAAAGTATTTTCTACGTCTGTCAAATATTAAAATGTTTGTCTTATTTGTATTGATATTATAAATGTGGATAACATATTTTAAAACATTGCGTGTATACGTGATCTAGATAAGTCTACATTTTTTTGTTTTATGTCACTCTTGTATTCTTAGTTCCAGAGAAAACAAAACGTTATCCGACAAAGTCTTGACAAGGCCGACAAAGTAGACAAAGTCTGACAAAGATTTTTTAAGTTGAGAAACATAAAACATAGATTGACATCCTTATGTATTTGTTAAAATAATTCTTTCTCTGATTTCTTATCAGAAATCGTTGGGAAGAGTCAGAAAGAGCAAGATCTAAAATTTTAAAGTAATATTTATCTGGAAAATAACTTTTAAATATACAAAAAAGCTTTTTACAGCGCGTCACTATGATTCTTCCTATCATAGGTACCGTGTTTACACATACGTAGGTGTACAAAAACCCTTCACATGAAAAAATATAATAATTTGAAAGAAAAAATCAACAAAAAAGGTTTTTTTCGCTAGTTGATCTTACAGAAATA
>DWOQ01000050.1:0-16125 GCA_018251115.1 Codatractus alcaeus
GTTAGGCCTCCGATGAGGTTTAATTACTGCTAGTCTGTGATAACAACTGCGATCGACAGCTTAACGTGCCCTCCGAAGCACGGAAGCGCGCATGAAATTTGCCACTAGCGCTCACCCATCCGCCTACCGACCGTGCCCAGCGTTGCTTAACTATGTAGATCTACACAACTCGCTTAATGCGCGCTTAAATTTTTGAATATACTTTTTAGCAATGGGGCAATAATGGGTTGACGATTAATTACCACGCTTAAGACGATAAAAACCACAAACTTTAATCGCATCACTTGTATTTTTTTTTCTTAATCGAATAGTTATTATCGAACAGTTATTATGGAATTATCGAATAGTTATTTAATGGGACTGTTATTATAGCAATCTGTATCATGCAAAAAAGTCGAAAGTCGATCCTTAATTGACGGACATTTCGGGGAACTAAAAAAAAGCACACACGAACATTTACTCATCCTTTTTCGAACTCGTTCAAATAGTAAGCTATGTATTTAACAAAGCAAACGTTTAAAAACAACACGGGGAAATGAAATAAATGTCAAACAAATAACAAACAAATTGACCCTTCGCATTTTACCCGCAGTAAAAAATGTATAAAGTAAAAATAGCCGAGTTTCATTATGTTTAGCTATATACTATAAATAATGAATACTAAAAATAGCTGTATACTATAAATGGCAACTGGGACACTACAGAAGTCCACCATTGTTATCATCATCGTCAACCATTTCTGTCCCACTGCTGGACACAACCCTCCTCTCAGAGTAAGGTTTTAGGTCATAGTCTGCCTGGCCAAGTACAGATTTAATTTGTTTTAGAACTCTTAGTCATGTAGTTTTTCTCACGATTTTTTCCTTTACCGTCAATCAAGTGATAATTAATTTCCAATTTCGATAAATTAGAGATGCGTACTAGGATTTGAATCCCGGACCCTTCGACAGAGATAATTCTTAAGCAATAGGCTATCACTTCTTAGTATACCATAATCTACATTTATTAATGACCTTTATTTAAAGACCGGACATTATTTAATGACTCCTGCGCACTAAAGTGTCCATGAACATTATTTAATGATCACAAATAGGACAGGAGTCTAACCTGGAGGTCGTTGACAGTTGCTTTGCTGCTCCTTCTTCTCTTAGATTCTAATCTTATCTGATGATTCTAATCTTAGAATCACAGTAGCCTTACACTTGACGAGAAATAGAATCTCATGACACATCTATCCTATTTGCGCTAAAACCTTGACTTGGGTGAAAAGATCAATAATAGTAGGTCATTCTCGATGAGTTTCCTCTTATCTTGTAGTTCCTGTATCTGTAATTACAACCAGAGTACTCATCGACTACCTCCGCCAGCAAGGATATCCCGTAACTTCTACTCCGTCCGTCTAATTACGTAATCAAAGTACACGAACGGTACTATAAACATTGTCATCGGGTTTATATGGAATAATACCAAATGTCACCTTAATCGGACATTATATATTGATTTCAACACTAAGATTTGATGCGACCGGTCCGTAAGCCAATAGCCGTAATTAGATAAATTAATGTCAACTGTGGTATAATAAACACGAATAAATTGTTTGCTAGTTATTACTGTAACTAACAGTTGACA
The DNA here is from genome assembly GCA_018251115.1 of Codatractus alcaeus. Lineage (NCBI taxonomy): Eukaryota > Metazoa > Arthropoda > Insecta > Lepidoptera > Hesperiidae > Codatractus > Codatractus alcaeus. The sequence continues at coordinate 1,630 of DWOQ01000050.1, forward strand.
CAACAGTCTTTAGTCATGAACGTACTGACCATATAACATACGTACGTTTTATTTATCATACACCTAATAACTCAATCTAAATGTATAGTACATTTCATATTAGATTTAGCTTCGCCTTAAATATATTCTGTTCTTAAAATAAATTCATTTTACAATTGGAGACCTGAGGTTAAAAATAAAAATAAAAACATCCATATTGAAACCTGTTTGAAGTTTGAAATGAACAAATTTCAAACTATAATATTTGAACGTCAAATATCAATTACACTGAAATTTACTGTGTTTGCACATGTATAGTCTGAAAATGTAATTTGTGACCGCTGTGTTAAAAGAACAGAAAGCCCCACGGACTTATACGTTCGTTCCAAGGGTATTAGGAACCTGAACGTTGCAGTGGAAAAGTTGACAAAAAGAAAACAACGCAACAGACGTTCATGACCATCACAGAGGTAGAGATAAAGCCTTTATTTCAATTATCTCGGCGGAAGATTGGAACTAAATGGAATAAAGAGCTATAAAATGTTTCACGTATATACTCTCTTTGGTATTAAGCCGATTAAGGTTCACTTTGTCTTAAATTTAAAAATGAAATGACGTTTGTTTCTCGCGCTTTCACTCGAAGAGGGCTCGACTGATTTAGCTCATTTTGTCTGCTCAAAAGACGAACTTATTAACAAAATTATTCACAAACATCATTGCGAATCACAAACGAATGGATGAGTGACCAAGCAATTTTGGCGGCTAAGAATATAATAATAATAATAATAATAATAATAATAATAATAATAATAATAATAATAAGCCCCTCAAAATCCTACCTTACGTCCGTGTCGAACATCTGACCACGTGGGGGGCGGGCAACGTGTACAATTAAGACTTACACGGCTAACAGGGTAAAGGTAACCCATTAAATATGGAGACTAGATCTAAGAGTAAACTGAGATGGCCGCTTCCCGGGGGCAATCGCCGGGGCACACCTGGAGCTGACGCTGGGTGTTCCAGCATACGACCCGTCAGCGGTGAGGAGTTGAGCAGGCGGACTCCCACCGGGGATTCACAACCCGAAAATATTACAGCCGCCAATACTGAACTAGACAGACAGACAGACAGTAGAAGCAATAGCCCGTGTGAACCTTATAGCCCGAGTACCATATCATACAATCCCTCGGTACAATCTTCACCATCCTCATCAGGCCACAGAGGTACACCTACACCAGTCTTGGATGTTGCGCAGGAGGCTAATGCCTTTCGACCTGCGTCCACCAAAGCCGGTAAAACAAGAGTGCGCATGAAATGGAGTAATGAAGTGAACCTTTTCATCATGCGCACCTACTATTACATCACAAAATTAGAGACTGACTTCACAATTTATCGGAAAAAGCTGCACGAACTTTTTACATTAAAATATCCTAATGTTAACGTAACACAACAAAGAATCTCAGATCAAAAAAGAGCCATTGAAAGAAATAAATTATTATCACAACAAGACCTAGACCTATTGAAAGAAGAAGTGAAAAAACAACTAGAACACGAGGAAAGTAATTCTGTTATCGAAACTTTAAACCTAGAGAAATCAACATATACAGCTCTATCCTCACAAAAAGTCTCATCTTACCAACATATGCGAAATAACACACAGACCTCTCACACGTCCACACAAACAGTTTTAATGAATCTGCTAATAGAAAATGACGTAGAAATCTTAGAATGTAACCCCACTAGTATAGAACCGCGTATGCAAGAAATTAAAGACAAACTCCGATCCACTTTAACTCTGTATTCAGGAATGGACCCCACAGCTAGGCCAGCTTTACCAAAGCTGAAATACAGTCATAAACTAACTGAACTGATACATTCATTCAACCACGATATTCTCGTAGAGTTTATCACACCGGACACACAACTTACAGACCTACACACATTAGTTTATTGCATAGCAGTAGTTATTTCGGAAGAACTTAAATATAAAATTGTACAAGATCCAAGAAGCAGAAAACGTAAAGAAGACTACAGACCACCATGGCAACGTAGGATAGAAGAAGACATAGTAAAACTTAGAGTAGATATTGGAAGACTTTCTCAATATATCAATAACAATAGATCAAAGAAAGTGGTAGCAAGAGTTCAAGAAATATTTAGAAACACAAAAATACACACCAGACACGAAATTAATAATAGAAATACCGAGGAATTCTTAGATACACTAAAGCAGAAATTAGCACTAAAATCTCACAGACTTAAACGATACAAAAAAGCACAACAACGGAAAATTGATAACGGTGTATTCGCAACCAATGAAAAACAATTTTACAGAAACTTATTAAAACCACAAAATGATACATACAATAGCGATGTAGAAACACCAACAACAGAACAGTTAGAAGAATTCTGGTCTGGCATATGGGAAGATCAGGTACAACATAATGACAAAGCTAATTGGATTGATAAAGAGCAACAAAGGTGGAAAACAATAGAAGAAATGCAATTCACTGAAGTAACAGAAGACGAAATATCTAATATTACTGCTAGATTACATAACTGGAAATCCCCAGGTATTGATAAAGTACATAACTTCTGGTACAAAAAATTAACCAGCTTACATAAGATTATAGCCAGAAACTTAACTGAAATTATCTCTGGAAAACAAAACATACCAGAATTCATCGCTACAGGAGTAACATACATGCTACCTAAAAATAATTATACCTCACAACCATCCCAATATCGACCAATCACTTGCCTACCTACTATATACAAAATTTTAACATCAGTAATTACTAGAAAAATAAATTCACATATAGAATTCCACAACATAATAGCAGAAGAACAGAAAGGGTGCAGGCGGGGCCACATGGGGTGTAAGGAACAACTCATTATAGATTCAACCATCATGAAACATGCCACCTCAAGAAATAGAAATTTGCACTGTACATATATAGATTACAAAAAAGCTTTTGACAGCATCCCACACTCATGGCTTATTCAGGTATTAGTAATATACAAGGTTAACCCTACAATAATAGACTTCCTACGCAATATCATGACACACTGGAAAACTACACTTCATTTAAATAGCCGACTTTCTCCCTCAATTATAACCAGACAAATAGCCATTAGAAAAGGGATGTACCAAGGTGATTCCTTAAGCCCCCTGTGGTTCTGCCTTGCGCTGAATCCACTATCTCATCAGCTTCATAATGACCAGGCCGGATACCGCCTTAAACATAATAAAACAAACACAGTAATATCCCACCTGATCTATATGGATGACATAAAGCTATACTCAAAAAACGACAAAGAAATGAAAACACTAATAAACACAACCACAAAATTTAGTAAAGACATCAATATGCACTTTGGACTTGATAAATGTAAAACTGTACACATAGTGAAAGGAAAGATCCGGCCTGGTGATTATGCGGTTGATGATAAAAACATAATAACAGCAATGGAACTAACAGATTTATATAAATACCTGGGGTTCCAACAACTGAAGGGACTAGATCATACATCAATAAAGCAAACCCTATCTACCGAATATAAAAAGAGAATTAACGCACTATGTAAAACACAGCTATCAGGAAAGCATCTAATAAAAGCACTAAACACTTATGCAATTCCTATTTTATCTTACTCATTTGGAATTATAAAATGGACAAACACCGATATAGAGCAAATAGAACGAACAACACGTACAACATTAACAAAACATAATAATCTGCACCCTAAATCGGCGATAGAAAGGCTCACAATTAAAAGACAGGACGGAGGCAGAGGTTTGGTAGATATTCATCATTTATGGCTAAAACAAATCTATAGCTTAAAAACATTCTTCCACACCAAATCACAAACCAGCAATATACACAAAGCCATAACCCATAATGATAAAAATTATACTCCGCTGAACCTTGACGAACAAACTGACCTAGACAACCCAAATAATAGAAACCCACAGACAAATAAAGTACAAAATTGGAAGAAAAAAATACTACACGGACGACATCCTCACGATTTAAATCAATCACACGTCGACACAATGGCCTCAAACATGTGGCTTAAAACAGGTAGCCTATTCCCAGAAACAGAAGGATTTTTAATAGCAATACAGGATCAAGTTATTAACACAAAGAATTATAGAAAACACATAATTAAAGACCATGCTATAACAGACGATAAATGCCGAAAATGCAACGCTCAGCCAGAAACAATACAGCATATAACCGGAGCATGTCCAAGCCTCACACAGACTGATTACACACACAGACATAACCAACTTGCAAATATCATTCATCAAAAAATAGCTCACAAACATAAACTAATACAACACAACACCACGACACCATACTACAAATACAAACCACAAACAGTTTTAGAAAATGATTCCTACAAGCTCTACTATGACCGCGCTATATTGACAGACAAAACCATCCACTATAATAGACCGGATATCACCTTAAAAGATAAAAAGAATAAAATCACTTACTTAATAGACATTGCAGTCCCAAACACACACAACATTCAAAAAACGGTTACAGAAAAAATAAATAAATATACAGAGCTGAAGGAAGAAATAACTCGAATCTGGAAGCAGGATAAGGTATACGTAATCCCCATAGTCATTTCAACCACAGGAGTCGTCCCAAATATCATTCACAATAGTTTAAAACTACTAGATTTAAACAAAAACGTATACATTACTCTACAAAAAGCAGCAATTTTAAATACCTGTAGAATAGTAAGGAAGTTTTTGCAGCTTCAAGAAAATAAAATACAAAATTCAATGTAAATTACTTGGCCAAAAGCCCGTATTTACAGTTTCTACCAGTTATACATATAACTGAGAAAATTAGATCCCCTTGAAAATAATAATAATAAGCCTCTCAGAAGGCCAACCCCGGTGTAACATCTGAACCACGTGAGAGGCGGACACCTGAAACGAATTCTCTATACAGGTGACCAAAAGGGCAATGGCAAACCCATCAACATGGAGAATTTTGATAATAGAATACGTATAGGGCCGCTGCCCGGGGGCGATCGCCGGGGCACGTCTGGAGCTGGTGCTGGACGTGACAGCATACGAACCACCAGTGACTCTTTGCTGAGCAGGCGGGCGAGAGTCGGGGAACCTGAAAATGTCACAGCCGATCAACGGGGAGGGAAGGGGGGTGGATGACGCTTTGCAGAGTAGGGCTTCGCCCATAGACTCTGTCGGCTCATCTACAACGACCACAAATAATACAATAAATGATGATAAACGAAGAAAGTGGTCAACAGAAGAACTAAAGAATTAATGTTTTGTTACTATAAAGCACGATCAGAAGGACCAGATTACATAGGTAGATTACAGGCACTTTTTACAGAGAGGAACCCTAACAATCCTAAAATTAATAAGTTTAATGGAAACACTTTGGCGAAACAAGCTCGCAGGATAATTAAACAAAATGTCATATCGCAAGAATTACTAGTCCAAATACAGAAACAAGCTGAAGATACAATGTCAATAGAAAACCCTGAACAGATTTTACATGAGACTCAAGAACATGATACAACACCACCGACGATACACAATACGGAACTAAACATACCACACACACAACACACGCAACGCACTCCAGAACAAATAGAATTAAACGATCAGCTGACCTGCAACATACAAGTAAACGAGGATCAGGACCCATTACTATTACACTTCCTTCAAATATTAGCTGAAACAAAAGAGACTCCACTTGCAGAACGCTTACTTTTACCTAAAGCTAAAATAAATAAAAGTTTCATAGAAAATATGAACACACTAAATAATTACTTATCTAATCTATTAGTTACTAATAAAAATTTACGCGAAATAAATAATATAATATACGCAACCGCTAAAACCCTGATAATAAACAATAGCCAAACACCATACAAACACAAAACCACTATTAAATCAAAATGTGATCCACCTTGGAAAAAAAGAATACAAATTAAAATTGAAAAATTTAGGAAAGAATTAGGTCAATTAATTGAAATAGAAAGAGGAATTACTACACACAGAATGAGAAAAATAAAAGAAAAACTATACATTAAATACAATATTCAAAAAGAAAAGGATCATCAAAATATAGTAGAAACACTTAAACAAAAAATTAAAGCTCTAGCAGGTAGAATCAAAAGATATGAGGAAATGAATAATAGAAAAGAACAAAATAACTTATATAGGGAAAATCAACATAGATTTTATAGAACTTAACACTTAACTTAAAATACCTCACTAATATTCACCCGTTTTTAAGTTCTTTATTCACAAGCATAGTTAAAGGTACAGAAACGTTAGAGGAATGGTTCACTACAGGTCAGGTCATATTAATTCCCAAAAATGAAAACACTGAAGATCCGAAAAATTGGAGACCGATAGCATGTTTACCAAGTATGTACAAATTACTAACTTCCGTATTAGCTAACATACTGTATAATCACTGTGATGAGAACAACATAATGGCTGTAGAACAACGGGGATGTCGCCGCGGTGTCAGGGGCTGTAAGGATCACCTTATGGTCAACAAAGCAATATTAGAGGATGCACATCAATCCCAAAAGAACCTAAGCATGGCGTGGATAGATTATCAAAAAGCCTTCGACACTATATCTCATGAATGGCTGCTAAAAATACTTGACATCTATAAGTGTCCACCTATGATTAAAAGGTTCCTCCAGTTGGCTATGCCTTCATGGAGGGTGATCATGACAGCCAGTGGCTTCCAAAACTCAATAACAACTGAACCGATTTATATCAGGCGTGGTATTTTCCAGGGTGACTCCCTCTCACCGTTATTGTTTTGTTTAGCGATTAATCCTATTTCGTTCATATTGAATAAATATGAAATGAAGGGATACAAACTTAAAGATAGTTTCTGGATCAATCATTTATTATACATGGATGATCTTAAAGTTTATACAAATAACAGAAATAACTTAAAAGTATTATTAGATAGCGTAGAGATATTTACATGTGACATAGGAATGAGATTCGGCTTAGATAAATGTAATACAATACATATCGTATCTGGATATAGGAGTAGCGCAATAGGGGAAGGCCATATACTTCTAAGTGGAGAAGTATTTAAGCAACTTGCAATACAAGATAGATACAAATATTTAGGAGTACATGAATCAGGGAAAATTGAACACAGCATTATTAGAGATCAAATAATTAAAGAATATTTTAAAAGAATAAAAAAACTATTGAACTCACATCTTAACTCGCGCTTTCTAATAAAAGGTATAAATTCATATGCTATTCCAGTATTACTTTATTCTTTCGGTATTATTAATTACAAGGATAGCGATCTGAAGAAAATCGATGTCAAAACAAGAAAAATATTAGCAATACACAAAGCACATCAACAGAAGTCAGAAGTAAAACGTCTATATTTACCATTGACGTAAGGAGAAAGAGGCCTTATAAATGTAGAGTATATGTACAAATCACAAATAGTTAAATATAAGCAGTATTTACAAGCAGGAAGCGACTATCTAATTAAAGCAATAGTACAACATGACAGACAAAAGGATAAATATTCAGTAATAAAAGAGGCACAACAAATAGAAGGACAGTTACACCTTAGACATAACAACATACACACAGATGAAAATATTAAAAAAGCAATATTCAAAACGTATAACGAAATATGGAGAAGAAAACAGTTACACGGGCAATTTCCAAAAAAAGTATTAGATCAGGCTAACATAGACATACAACTTTCTTTTGATTGGATTAAGAGACAACAGATATCTCCCAAGGTAGAGTCATCATTATTTGCCATTCAAGACCAAGCCATCATGACACGACAACATCAGCGAGATATATTCAAAGAACCAATAGACGGAAAATGTCGCCTTTGTGCCTGTAAAGATGAAACCACTCAGCACATTATATCAGGATGCGAAAAACTGGCGGGGACCTATTATGTCAAACGGCATAATAATCTCGTCCAGTACGTCTATTGGTGTCTGGCTAAAAAACACAAAATAGATGTTTCTGACCTATGGTGGAAAGAAACACTTGTCCAGCCCCAAGTTAAAGAAAACGAATCCGCTAAAATCTTATGGGAAATGCCTGTGCAAACTGATGTTACCGTAACTCACAATAGACCTGATTTAATATATATCGACAAAAATAGTAATAAAACGTATCTAATAGATGTGACCGTGCCATCCGACTACAATATAGGAGCTGGGGAGATAGAGAAGTTAAGTAAGTACCACCTTCTAAAAACTGAAATAAGTCGTCTGTGGAACACACAAACGACTGTCATCCCGATAGTAATAGGCGCAACAGGAATAGTCGCTAAAAGCATTAAAAAATACATAGATAAATTAGATAGCAGAATTGACATCAGCATCCTTCAAAAACAAGCAGCCATACACACATCAATCATACTTAGTAAAGTTTTGGGAGATACCGTTTACTTACCCAACACAAGAGACCAACACACACAAATCACGGAACTAACACAATCGACAAATACACCACACCTATCAATCACACCCAACACATCTCATACACAGGACACAACACAACCAACAAACACACAACGGGTAAGAGGAAGAGGGCGAGGAAGGAGAAGAGTAGGAACTCGCACACAATACACTACAGATGCACACTAGTTAGGTGCCTCTCATATATATGTCATAGTTTATTATATTATGTGTATGTATGTGTATATATATGTATGTATGTATGTTTAGGTATGTATATGTATGTATGTATGTATATGTGTATAATACTTAAAAATAAATTACACCAACATAGACAATAGAAGACATATTGGGAACATAGATACCTTTTTTCCTGTGGGTTACAGGACGGGGTATCTATTAAAACCGACAAAATGTCGAGATGGTAAACTCAACTAATTTAATAATAATAAAACGTACTTAAAACCCAAAGATAATAATACAACTGATCCATCGAATTACCGACCAATCACATGTCTTTCCACTATTTACAAACTCCTCACATCCATCATTTCACACAAACTTAATGAACACATTACAGAAAATCATATAATACCAGAAGCACAGAAAGGCTGTAGCAAGGGTTCAAGAGGCTGTAAAGAACAATTAGTAATAGACACTGAAATACATTCACAAGTAAAACTAAAACACAGAAACTTGCATTACTCATATATAGATTACAGAAAAGCATTCGATAGCATACCTCACTCCTGGCTCATACATATCCTTAAAATATATAAAGTTGACAGCACATTAATACACTTCCTACAACATACAATGAAAAGTTGGACCACAAAACTAAGTTTACGCGCGAATCATATGTCATTTTGTACACAAAAAATTAAAATATTACGTGGAATTTTCCAAGGCGATTCACTTAGCCCTCTATGGTTCTGTCTAGCCCTCAATCCTCTATCTACAATACTTAATAGATCTGGTTCTGGGTACGTAATCGATAACAATACTAACACTAAACTCACACACCTATTATATATGGATGACATAAAACTCTACGCAGCAAACAGACAACAATTAGATCATTTACTTAGGCTCACCGAAAATTTCAGCACAGATATAAAAATGACCTTCGGTATCGATAAATGTAAAATCAATAGTATCATTAAAGGTAGACATAAAAACACAGAAGCATTCGAACTAGATTCACAAAAAGGAACAATAGACAGCATGGAGCCTCAAGACACATACAAATATCTAGGATACCACCAAAGTACTTCCATCAACCACACAGACATAAAAAATACACTTAAAACTAAATACAAACAAAGATTACATAAAATACTCAACACTCAACTATCCGCTAGAAATAAAATAAAAGCTATCAACACCTACGCAATACCCATATTAACGTATTCCTTTGGAGTCGTTAAATGGTCAGACACAGAATTAGAAGCCTTGAACACAGCAACTAGAATGATAAGCAACAAGCATAATATTCACCACATACATTCAGCAGTACAGAGATTCACACTCAAAAGAAGACTGGGAGGTCGCGGATTCATAGACATAAAAAACTTACATTACACCCAAATAGACAATCTGCGGACCTACTTTCTACTGAAAGCCAAAGAAAGTGCCCTTCATAAAGCAATAGTACATTTACCTCAACCTGGAACACCCTTACAGTTAAATAATAGCGAATTTGACCCGAAACTCAAAATTCTTAAAGATGACATAAAAATAGAAAACTGGAAAAGTAAGGCTTTACATGGCAAATACCCCCATCAGTTAGAACAAGATCATATAGATTATAATGCATCGTGTACCTGGCTAACAAAAGGTAGTATATTTGGTGAAACTGAAGGTTTTCTCATAGCGATACAGGACCAAATTATTAAGACGCGAAACTACTCTAAATACATCCTAAAAGAAGCAATAGATACCGATAAATGCAGGTTATGCCATCAAAATACTGAAACCATAGATCACATCACAGGAGGTTGTAGTGTACTAGCCAATAAAGAATACACTTACCGTCATGATAATGTTGCCAAACACATTCATCAGCAACTCGCACTTAAACATAAACTGCTAGAATCATACACACCATATTATCAATACAAACCGAAAAACGTATTAGAAAATGACACAGTAAAACTATATTGGGATAGAGATATCATAACCGATCGCACCATCCTTAGCAATAGACCTGACATTACACTTACTCTGAAATCTTCCAAAACTACATTCCTCATAGATATAGCAGTACCCAACACTCATAACCTGAAACAGAAACACACTGAAAAAATTCAAAAATACATACCTCTGGCAGACGAAATCAAACAAATGTGGCACCAAGAAACTGTAAGAATAGTCCCCATTATTATCTCCTCCACCGCAGTAATACCTAAGACACTTAAAACAGCACTGAAACTTTTAAACCTCCATGAAAACACGTATATACCCATGCAAAAATCAATAGTTATAGATACCTGTTCTTTAGTCCGCCGTTTTCTAAACCCAACTACCCTAACACTTCAAAATCATCAAGATATTCATCCCAACACAACAGCACATAACTCATCCACGCACACACTAAATACACAAGCACACAACACACCAAATACACTCATCACCACCCACCACATTCCCACAAACACATGAATTAGGTTACTTGGCGTAAGCTCGTGCCTCATTCGTACAAAACCGACCATGGGTCGAGAACAAAAATTCTTTGGAATATAATAATAATAATAATTTATTTCTCAAACAATCTCGGCGACATGTCAATGTGTTTAGAGGTCTGTCCTCGATAAGATATTTGTGTAATCGTCTTTGTGAATACGTAAACCTGTGGGGTATGAACACCCATCATATATAAAAATATCTTTTTATAGTCTATTGACGTAAAACATCCCAAATTGTAGTTATAGCAAAAGTTAAGTAATTAAGAAGGTACTTTATCCTTAATCCAATTTCCTTGAATACCGAACGAGTTTATCATTCTCTGCCAATATTTAATCGAGGAAAACGGGCTCATCAAAAGTAGGAACCGGAGAACAGATAGGAATTTGCATAATTTTTAAATTAATCAGCAATACCCGGTTGTAAGTGATAGTCTAGTGGTTAAAAATTCGGCCTCTCAAACGGGGGGTCCGAGGTACAAATCCTAGGCACCATTGATTTTTCGAAATTATGTGCGTACAAATTAATTGTCCCTTGCTCAGCGGTGTAGGAAAACATCGTAAGGAAACCTAAGAGTTCTAAAAAAAATAAGTTCTCAAAGGTGTGTGAAGTCTACCACCAATCCGCAATTGGCCAGCGTGGTAGACTATGGCCTAAATCCTTCTCACTCGGATGAAAAGACCTATGCTCAGCAGTGGGACAGAAATGGTTGATGATGATGACCCGGTTGTACCCACCTCTCCGAGTCCATGTCGGGTGTTCAGCGGGAATCCAGCTTTGCGACTGTCGACCACCTGGAATTGAAATAAAATTGTTACAACTTTTGTAAGACTAAATTGTTATTATTGCTGTAACACTAATATTTGTACAAGATTGGTTTTGGGTTCCAATTTCCAATGTATTGGATTATCTCCACGTTTTCATTGTATACTATGGAATTTGGAAACGAGCATACAGACCACAAACGCAATTACATGTTTTTTTTTTTTATTTCGAATTGTGTAGTTGCTGTCGACCATAGTGGTCTTGAAAGCTTCACCGGGTTTTTTGAGGCGAGCTCCTAATGGGGTTCAAGCCTGAGGGTCATAAGACTATGATGGCATTTGATATGTACCTTCAGTGTATTTTGACTTATTATAAATGAAAAAGTATATGTATACAAAAAAAATATTGTAGGTATTAAGTATATATCAAAATTTCACCTGGATGCCAAATTTCATCCAAATCTGTTCAGCCGATACTGCATAGTAACAAACAACTAATCATATAATTTATAACATTAGTAATATCGTTTATTTCGAAATAACATACAAATGCGTCAATTTTCTAACCGACATCAAAAAAGGAGAGCTACTTATGTTCGCCTGTGTGTTTGTGTTTGTATTGTTTATGTTCTCGGATATTTTCAATTGTGGACAAATTTTAATGATTATTTTTACATGATAGAGTATATATGTTTCAAAGGTCTCATAAAATATGAAAAAAGAATTATTGACGACCCGCGTGGCAGTGTGGTCACCATACCGGTCTGACACGGAGTGTTCCGGGATCGATCCCCGATCAGCCAGACATCTAAGTGACGAATTTAATTTCTGTTCTGATTCTAGGTGTAGTTGTCTTCGTGTGTGCGATTGACTGCGATTGAGTGCGATTGATTGAAACTCATTGTGAGTGCAAATGACACCCACAACAGAAAGAAAACGTCTTAAAAAAACAGTAGCATTGTTTTATTTAACAATTAAACAGGTGTTGGGATTGAAGTCTGTTGTTTTGACGACTTTAGCGTTGTAATTGTGCTTGTATACATTTTGTGTACGAGATACAAAGTAGAAACAAGATAGCTTTAGCTTTAGAAAAAACTAAGGTTGAATAGCTAACCCTCTATTTTTGTTCTGCAAGAATAGTGAACTGATTGATCAGTCTGGCTAGCAATTTTTCTGTTAGCAATCGTTTTGTTGCTATCGCAATTCCCCGATTGCAGAAACAATCTACGTTTGTTTGCTCTGCAACGGAAATATCGTGATAACGATTGAGTCTCTGTGGTTCTATTGGGATTTGGACTCCGATTTTAATTGTTCGACGTATAAACATAACGATGAAACGCCCGCTTTATATTGCGACAACGATAAATAATAATTGATATCGAAAGATAAGAAAAAAAGAAAAGCCGGTCAAGTGCTAGTCGAAATCGCACATGAAGGATTCCATAGCATTATGTCATTACTTTATTAGGATACAAAAGAAAAAACTAAATAAAACAAAACACGTATCTGCTAAGCACAACTTTACAAATATCGTCGAATATGGCAACAAAATATTACGTCATCCTTCATATGTATAGTAATCGAACGTCGGGACTATAGCATCACAAATGCCGTAGATTCACCCACCACTGTTGGCTCACACCCGTACAGCCAGTGGCACCAGAGCTTTTGCGAAAGGAGCATATGAGTGTCGCTAAAAAGAACCCCAGATTTGTAAATGTTTCGTTTTTTCAGTATATTGGACTACAGCCTGTTTACGAAATCAGAGACGTGTCGTAAAGCATTATTTTTGCAATAAAAGATATGATGTTATAGCGGCATTAGTAAGACAACCTGTGAAAATTTCAAGCGCCCACTGATTAGGGTACAGGTACAGAACTCTAAAAATGGTATTGTTCGAGAAATAGCAACAACGTCAACAATGAAATTATGCGGCGAAAGCAATTTCCGCAAAGATTATATATTTTGTTGCGTAAACATTCCATTTCGTTGAGATTTTTATCAGAGAAAGGACAATTTCCTCTCGGTTAAAATACTGATAAGGTATTTATTACCGTTTCAAAACAGGTAACACTGAGTGTTATTTTAAGTTTGCTACTGTTGAACAGACGAAAAGGTTAATTGCGAGCAAAAACGCCGAACATTAAACGTTTTTAGCGGGAAGCATAATATTATCATTTTAAAAGCTTCTATCATATTATTTATTATTATTTTTTTAAATAATTTGTTGTGTTAGAAAAGTTAATAAATCCAACAATCATAAGTATAGCAACACTAAGTGAATGATGTTGTTGACGTTTGACATCTATCAATTTTGTCTTCTGGTTGCTTTGGACACTATTCGCTCCGACTCCATGTACTGTGTTTTTCTGTATACCTTTTGCACTAATAGATCTGTTTTGATCGCGCTGTGGGCTATTTTATTTAATCCTTCATGTTGTTATGGCAGCCGTAGGAGCACCTTTTTAAATTTCAAGCATCTACCTATTACAGTTTATAAGACACAGCCTTGTAACAGACGGACAGCGGTAGCAATAGGGTCCATAAATAAGTTCAGACGCTGTACCCAAGGGGTGCCCTCTTGCGTATGGAA
>DWOQ01000051.1:0-16064 GCA_018251115.1 Codatractus alcaeus
TTAAGAAACGCACATTTTGAAAAATCTCACGTGAGATTGGGGGATGGGGGAGGGGGTTGAATAAAATCTCACAACATATCACCCGGGGGGGAGGGAGGTACAGAAAATTCAAAAAAACACCTCACGTAATTTGTGGATCTCCCCTAAGGTCTACATTTTTTTTTCTGTTTTATTTACTATGATCTGTCACACATTGGGACATTGAATAGTAGATTGGTTGGCGTTTGTCATGACATGCTCGGTATGTGGCCTGTGTCACATCCTTCTTTATTTTACAAGGTCTACATAAGTCGCAGGCCCATGCATACTTCACCTAACCTATGACCCTTATCCTACATAAAGGTAGTGTTATCAACTCTTACAAGGGTGCTTAAGAAAATTTGCATTGTATTGTACTTAAGCTTTGTGGACAATTTCCTTTTCATCGTGGGACTGCCAATGACGATGGCTTTAGCCTTTAATTGAATAAATATAACCCAACCATTATATATATTGCACATTACAAAAAATGACATTCCAAGTGCAATACGAAGAATAAACAATAAGTCTGTGTGAGCCTTGAATTTAAACATTTGTGGAATGATTAAGTTGTTTTGAACACTATAAAGTTTAGGCATAACACAATTTGAATATATGGAAATACATGTCTGGAAAGAAACGCCTAGAATAAATATTTTTATCACTACTACAATTCACTAAACAACTTGTTTAAAAATAGATATAATTGGTTTTGATTTCACTCTAATAAACAACTCTGGAAAACAGCAAGTGACCATGAAATTATTGTTCAATAAACAAGATATCAGACTGTTGCAGTATTTAGCTTACACCCTTGCATATTAAGATATTGAGAGTGATTTTGTTTTATTTTTTCATTCCTATAACTGAATCTCAAAAGTATTTACTCTTAAAAAAAGTGCAAAGAGCAACATAATCTTCACGAGTTGCATATAAGGTGTATCTTAGGTCGGAATTGAAAACTATCAAGGGTGGATTAGTGCATTAAATCAACAAGGTAATGACATTCGTTTTGAAGAGATTTGACAAGCATTCATTAATTCAGTAACTGAGATATTTGCCATATAGTTGCAGCACTTGTTTCGAGTGACAAGGTCTGCAATACTTACAAAACATAATTTAGGCACAATATATTGTTGTGAAATCGGTGTAGATGTGGTGTGGTTCAACAGAACTAGGCATATTTCAATTTGTAGATGTACTAAAATAGTCATCAGTCATAAGAACTAAATGGTCCAATCTCTGGTATGATATAACCATACAGGATGCAAGAACAATTTAAAGTCAGTTGAATTATCAATGCTAGATGCATTGGCTATGTTGGAAAGGATCTGTTCTCAAAATTTTCTATACTTCTGTAGAGTTGACTCAATGACATTTTTCATCGTTAAATATTACGACTTGTTCCTATCTTCTAGAGAAAGGGTGGGGGCGGAGCCTCCGAGAGAGGGTAGGATGATGGATCCGGAGGACACTGATGATGTGTCTACAAGTACTGTAAGGTAATAATGGAAGTCTATTTCTTTTTTATGCAGTTTCACTTTTATAACCAGATTAATAACATAGTATATAAATTATCTTAACAGAACACTTCCCGTTTCATATAAGAGCTCCATATTTCTTGCAGCATAGTTTATGTGTATAGCTTGTATGACAGGGAAGACTTATTTACTATATATCATAAAGATTAATGAGGTAGTCTTTGTTAAATTATTATGAAATGAATTACTTCTGAAATAATTGTACTATTTAAGTATAATTATTACAAATATCTTTGAATGTTTATAGGAAGGAGAAAAGGAAGTTGCCTCCAAAATCAGTTAGGATTCTGGTTACTCCAGATAATGATGATGGAAGCTCTTCAAGTTCTTTGAGGTAATAATGGAAGTCTAATTACATTTAACAAATATTTTTATTTATTACACATCTTTGAATCAAATATATAGTAAGGTATATTTTATCTTGCAATAAGAATTTGAACAACAGTTTCAGTTGATCAATTCACAATTTCACTACAGATCTATTGTATCTCAGAGAAGACTTATTTACTATTTGTTGGTGGTGGTTGCAAACATACCTAGAGTATGATGGGATACCTACATAATGTGGTAGCTTTTGTAAACTAGTAAAATTTCTGAAATAATTGTACTATTTTACTACAATTATTACAACTATATTTCAATTCTCATAGGGACGAGAAACGGGGGGACCCTCCGAGATCTGTGAGGATCCTGCTTACTCCGGACGAAACTGATGAACGCGCTTCAAGCTCTGTGTGGTAAGAACTGAAGTCGATTTAACTTTCTGCCAATTATATTAACAATTTTGTTATATGTAGTTGCACTTTTGAAACCAATTATATACCATAGGAAACATTTTACCTTACAATAAGAATTACTAATCATCTTGGTCGACTTCATTACTTCAATAGAGATCTAATCCCTAACCACCCATTCATTATAAAGGAGCGCCACATTTTGTGTTATAGTTGCTTGCTTGCTTAACTTGTATCTTAGGGAAGGCTTATTTACTATTTGTTGGTGGTTGCAGATATACCTGAGTAAGTAAAATTTCTGAAATGATTTTACAATTTTCATATAAATATGACAACTACGTTTGTATGTTTATAGGGATGAGAAAGGGGAGTCTACAACATCCCTAAGGATCTTGATTACTCCAGACAAAACTGAAGATAGTGCATCAGGCTCCGGAAGGTAATAACGGAAGTCTAGTGACTTCTCTGCCTATTACATTAAGCCATTTTTTTGTGTACTTTCACTTATAAGCAAATTTTTAACACAGTATGCATATTATCTTAGAACAGGAATAACTGTGAATTTGGTAAAATGTAACAATTTTACTAAAGATCTATGGGATCTCCCAGGGAAGACTTATTTACTATTTCTTGGTGGTTTGCAGATATACCTAGAGTATTAATGGGGTAACTTTTGTAATGTAGTAAAATTTCTGGAATAATTATACTATTTTACTATAATTATCTTTAAATGTTCGTAGAGACGAGAATCGGGGGGACACTCCGAGATCAGTAAGGATCCTGCTTACTCCAGAACTCGCTGATGAACCTGATGAAGGCGCTTCAAGTTCTGACAGGTAATGACAGAATTGTAGTGACTTCTCTATCATGTTAAACAAATATATTTTGTGTAGACTTTGACCTTTAATATAATAGTAATATATGTGCTACTCGGTCGACTTAGCTGTTTCAGAGATCTTATCCATAACCACTTTCCATTCCTCTATAAGAGTTCTGACTGCTTAATAACCGTAGCTTGAATTTTAATTTTTAATCTTATTGTTTAAAGCTGTGGATGCTTTTATTTATTTTTTTAAGTAGCCAATAGTATGCAGTATACTTGCCTAATTTCACAATAGACCCTGAAGTTGATATATTTTTTAATTTAAAAAGCTCATTTAACTATATATCAATTCTAATTCTTTATTATTACCTTATGTAATTAGAAGATTTTAAAACTAGTGAATGAAAATCACAAAAATATTTTTATCTGGGTCGAGCAATTGTATGGGTATGATACAATCAATTATTACTGAAATCAGAACCATCAACATTTTTCCTGTGTCTGCTAAGAATGAGAAATGAGATATATGAGATATACTTGCAAAATTCAATACCACTGCTGCCAAGTACGAGTATGTAAATATACCGGGGCCCAAAACCAGGGTTTAAAATACTTCAAATGACAACATAAGCTTTAGTTTGTACCTGAAAGAATTATGTCATACATGGAATAATGTATCTTATCTGTATAGAGTTAAAGCTGAATAAATCGAAATAGATCTGTCAAATTATGCCCTCGATCGAATCTCAATCGCCGCCTTCGTTCTAAGGACTTAAAATACTTGCATAAAAAATGATCTACCTACTTAAAAATAAGGAGCCCAATGGTGTATATAAAAATACTTGGATGAAGAACTTTTTGTTTCGCAAATACAATTGTATTTCTTATTCAAATGATATGGATTGACCTGCTTTGGACGTCATCGTCCGTCGTCATGGCACCCTACTTTGAAGTGAAGCCCTGGTTCCAAAACCTGGTATTGTAAATAAGTAATCCACTTTATGTGGTATACCTTGTTACTATTTATTGGTGGTTACAGATATACCTAGACTATTGAGTAGTTAGCTTTTGGTAAACTAGAAAATATTCTGAAATAATTGTGCTATTTAATCATACGATATTTATAATAAATCTTTGAATGTTCATAGGACTGAGAAAAGAAAAGCTCCTGCCAGAGCAGTGAGGATCATGGTTACTCCAGATAACACTGACGAAAACGCTTCAGGATCTGCAAGGTAAGTTCAGGGAATTCTCTGGCTATAATATTAAATGAATATTTATTACTACCTGACCCGCTTAAATTTGTTTCACATAACAGACAGTTAATGAATTTGCAGATTTAGGATTTTAATATCGACACAAAATTATGAAGTTTAATTTTTTATTAGGATAATAAAATATAAATAAAAAAATAAAGTATTTTAAACACGTGATAGTAAGTATGATAGATATCCTAATCAGCTGATTCAACTTTTAAAAATATATTTACTCTAATAGTGTTCACATTTTATGTAAGGCAAAATGAATATACAGATAAAAAAAAACTAATTTAATTGGCTGCCTCAATCACAGTATAAAGTCGGGCCATACTAACGTGGCGCTCTTCTCGTGCTCTTTCAATGGTCCCATTCAAGATGTTCAGCATCCTAATTGCATTACGACGTTCTCGGGAAAGATTGGATTTTGGTCACAGCATTGTTAATAATAATAACAGCACAATAATATTTATTATAATAACAATATTATATTAACACTCGCACAAAACAAACACATCGATCTGCCAAGTTGACAGTGTCAACTTAAATTTTAACGTTTTGTGTTATTTTCAAAACAAACCATAGACAATATGATGTGGGCTGTCAGTTGCGATTTCTTATAGCATTTATGACAGTTGATGCTGGTGTTTTTTATTGATGTATATCATATGCATAACATATAATTATGTATATGTTTAATCTAGCCATAAATTCTGTTACAATTTCAAGTAAACAAAATATTACTCTGGAATACTGTCTCTGGAATTTGTTTTCTTATTTTCGCGCCAATTTGTTGTAAATTATTTTGTGATTTTGAAATGGAGTGGGTCGATAAAGAACCGAATCACGATCATGATCATGATCATGATTACACTACATAAATTAACTATGATGTCAAGCACAATATTTAAAAACCTCTACACGCTTGGTATTAGTCAGATGTTTGTGTACTGTTTTTGTAGCTACTGGCTATTGATAAGTCTAAAGAAACCTCTGTTTATGACTGAAAAAGTTCTGGCTGCCCACGTAGTGTTCGTACGAAAAAGACGACGAAAGCAATAAGGAAAAGAATTCGAAGACATCCTGTCCGAAAGCATAACATTTTATCTCTGGAAGTTAAGATAACACCTAGAACCATGTCGCGTATTTTAAAAGATGATTTAGAAGTTGCAGCCTATAAGAGATGCACTTTCATTGATAAAGTTCAGTTTTCTTTGGATTTGTCTTCGAGTGGAAGAGGATAATAAGTATTAAAACATGATGTACATATATATTCTGAAATCATACAAAAGGAAGTACTCTTCAGATTAGTTAACAATTTCACTAGAGGTCTATTGTATAACAGGGAAGACTTATCTACTATTTGTTGGTTGCAATTATACCTAGAGTATTAATGAGGTAGCTTTTGGTAAACTAGTAAAATTTGTCAATTAATTTCATTAGTTTACTATATTTATCCCAACTATCTTTGAATGTTCATAGAGACAAGAAAGAGAGAGACCCTCCTAAATCTTTGAGAATCATGCTGACTCCGGACGAAAGTGATGATGGTGTTTCAAGCACTGTGAGGTAATAACGGAAATCTAGTGACTTCTCTGCTTAATGTATTAAACAAATATTTCCAAAGACATACACAGCAAAGCTTACATTTAATCTTACAATAGGCATTACTGTTCAACTCGGTTGACCTAATCATTTCACTAGAGATCTAGCCTGTTCCTAGAGCCGCCTACTGAGTCCAAATATGAATCTGAATCACCCTCGGATTCACTGCAAATATCATTAAATCTCCACCAATTGTTTAGGACTTCAGTGATATGCGTACATACAGAAGAATTAGTATACATTATAGTACATATGAATATTCCACAGTAGTCACAAAATAATAGCTGACCTATTGACAGGTATTTGCTCATTATGTTGAACAAATATTTTTATGTAGTTTTACTTTTGAAATCAAATATATATAGCATTTACATTACATTTTATCTAACAATACCAATTAATGTTTAACTTAAAGTTAGTATAATTGGACTGTAGTTGAGACAACTTTGAATGTTCACAGGGAGGAGAAAGGAGAGCAGTCTCCAACAGAATCAATGCCCCAGGGTGCAGATGACAATGAAGATGGCGCATCAGGCTCTTTGAGGTAATAACGGAAGTCTAGCGACTTCCCTCCCTGTTATATTAAACAATTTTCCATGTAGTTTCACCTTAGAAACCAAGTATATATTATGCCATACATTCTATCTTACAATAGGAATTACTGTTCAACACAGCCAACTTAACCATTTACTAGAGATAGATCTAACTCATTCATAACTTTTTTTTATCCTTTCATTACATAACTTAAGTGTCAAGCTAAGTTGACTGATTAATAAGTATTTAGACAAAAATTGAATTTAACTATCTGATTGTTATGTAATATATATTTTTAGCGACGAGTCCGATGATGTAAGACGTATAATAATATATCCCCCGGAGAAAGGAGGCATATCCATAAATACCGAAGATTATAAATGTCTTGCTCAAGGCCAATATTTGAATGACGTCGTTATCGATTTTTACCTCAAATACTTGTTTGCCGAGGTTTTAACTGAAGAGCAGAGGAAGAAGACTTTCATATTCAGCACATTCTTTTACAAGAGACTTAATATGAGACCTCGCAAAGTTAGCAAGAGATTACATCCGGTGCACGAGTGGGACACCAGCTACAGTGCTGGGCAAAAACGTCACGCCAGAGTAAAAAATTGGACGAAAAATGTAGACATTTTTGAAAAAGATTTCGTTATAGTCCCTGTCAACGATAATAATCATTGGTTTGTGGTCGTTATTTGCTACCCCATGCGAGTGGGAGCAATGGTGATCCCTGACATACGGGAAATATTAATGAGAGGTATGTACTACATGTATAATATTTTATTATGTATGCTTATGCTTACAGTTGCTGCTTTGTTTTATTATGTATGTTACAATTGTTATTTTATGAATTATGTTACATGTTAAAATTTTGCGTTTTTAGAAGCATTCCTGAATGCAGAAAAGGGAAACATTGGATTGCTAAAAACACAGGGGAAAGTGGTACTTCCTTACGAATACGATCTTATGAACAGAGCAGGAGTAAGTACAGAATTATATTTGCTATTTTGTAAATAATTATTTTTGACAGCACAGTTAATGCGGTTATAGCACATAATTTTAGTAGTTGTTGCAACTATCTATGTACCTATCTACCAACATTTTGCTCAGTGCTAAACTATCTCCCCTAGTCTACGTCATTCCAAGCGATTTAGAAATAACTTCCCCACAAACACTCTCCTTTATTACATTCCTATCAAGTTATATTTTTGCGCTTTTAGTTCTGTCCACGTCTATCACAAAACATCTATGTATCAAATATTTATATAAAATTTAATATTTATATAATAATATAATAGTTTTTTGCGTTTAGATTTGAATACCTAAAAGGCAGAATTACTTTCGCATGCATTTAGTATAGTATGGATTAATTATTTTACCAACTCCACTATACTATGTGGAGCATGCTACACTTTAACAACTACCAGGTCCGACGGCCTAACCTAAGGTCTAGCGGTCTCCCGTCCAACTACCGATTGTACCTAACGATGCATAAGTTTGTAGATCAGTTGAGATATACACAAGCCAGGGGGATAAGCGTGCTGTAGTAGACTTTATTTGGTTTAACATCAATTAGTTCGGAGTTAGTATACTGCACTTCAACTAATGTAACTTTTAATTGCAGAATAGCGGCACGGCGACAAAACGTGGTTCCAACAAAAGTGAAGTTGCAACACAACCAAAACGGCTGAAGATTGAGGTTACTCTACCCATGCTCATCAAAGAGTAAGTCTATTTATGAAGTTCCTATGTAACGTTGTACTGATATACGTATAGTAATGGGGTCATATTGAAAGTTAAGTAAATCAAGTGTCTACAGGCTTTAAAAATGTAAAATAAAACGGTCAAATGGAAATAATCGAGTGTGACAGATATTGATAGTGTTTATGTCCAAGTGTTTCCGGTGATGTAAATATGTTAATCTGTCTGTGTCTGCAAGGTGGGAGCGGTCGTATGATATGTCTTATGTATTATTAAACATGGAAAATAAGGACACTTAGAGGAGATCACTTGAGGTTTATGTAATTCGGTCAAGTGGTTAGAACCTCTTAATATTCAATCGGATTCTCCGTCTCGGATACTTCTCATAAACAAAACAGACAAAAGCGGATTGTAGACTTCGCATTTTCTTGTTATATTTTCTTTCATGGTTAAACGATATTATAATAAATATAATATGACATAAAATAAATGCATGCAGTTACATGTCTAGGATCTGAACCCCGGTGCTCCAAATTTACATGAGTAATATACCACCATGCAGTCACTGCTTTTTAGGGTTTAGTACCCAGTAAAACCAACGAGACTGTTACTAAGTCTTCTCAGTCTTTCATAAGTTTGTATCTTATGAATCGTAGTAGATAGACACAATATTTTCACAGCGCATGAACTACTACTATATTATTATGACAATTTTAATAATAAACGAAGACCTTTAAAATTTCAATAACTCTAGATGGAATACTTCTTGGGAACCTTTTCCTTAATTTAACATTTTATGTTGTTTGTCTTTTTAGTCCCTGCCTTCTCATCTTTGACTCAATGGCTGATTATTCGAGAACCAAGATTTTGTCTCACCTGAGAAGCTACTTGAGCTGTGAATATATGGATAAGGTAAAATATATCATACTCACTGTTAAAAATATGTTTTATAAAATAAACTTAGATTATATCTTTGTGAATATACAATCATCATCGACCTTTTTTGTCCCACTGCTGGGCCCAGGTCTCCTCTCAGAGCGAGAAGGATTTAGGCCATAGTCCACCACGCTGGCCAAGTGCGGATTGGTAGACCTCACACACCTTTGAGAACTTTTCTAAGAAGTCTTAGGCGTGTAGGTTTCCCCACGATGTTTTCCGTCACCGCTAAGCAAGTGATAATTAATTTCTAATAAGCACATAATTTCGAAAAATCAAAGGTGCGTGCCTGTGCTTCGAACACAGAACCTACCGATTGAGAGCCGAATTTTTATTCACTAGGTTATCACTGTTTTTTTATCCAATAATGTTTTTTTATAAACTTACAGTATGGGTATATGGTTATAATAAACAAGTAGTATTGGTGGATAATTATTGTAATACTGGTCTGTTGAAACTATAATATGTATAGCTCAAGTCCAATATTATACAAACAAATACAAGCTATCGTTATCATGTATTAACCTATCAAGTATATTGAAGTATTCATGATAATGGATCTCATAATATAATAAAAATAAGCAGGATTTCTTATTAAATAAACCTTACCCTCAAAGAGTACTCGGCACTGCAACAATGCTGCACATTTACCAACCTTGTGGTTCTCTCGTTAAATTTGGGGAGAAAATGAATAGGATGGGTTTTATTTAGGTGCTTTATATTTGTATTGTTAAGGGTATTTTAAGATTTTTTTTGAAGTTTTCATAACTTTGTGATTTTATTGAAAAAAAATCAATGATATAGTCACTATATTACAGTTAACAAATGATGGTAATTAATTGACGAAAAAAGATAGTTCAGTGGATTTTAATAATTTATATTTATAAATATTTTAGTTTTTTGGTTAAGGGGAATTTAGAACATAATATCAAGATTGTTAGGGGTTTTTGACTATAATTTGATAAATATTTTAGGAATTGGATAACCCTACAATTCTGCAGCACAAATAAGTTCATACTTGTGGCAATCCACAATCCACAATAGGCAATCCACACGAAATATGACCTTAACGAGTTCAAAGAAACAACCACATCTCTTCACATTTATTATATTACACCTTGTCATGTATATTCAACGATTGCGTCATCAATTATTCATTGTTTCAGCACCACGAGCATTTGGCGTTCAGCAAGTATAACTTCCAAGCGTACTCACCGAAAGTACCCCAGCAAGCCAATGCCTCCGATTGCGGATTGTATTTGCTGCAATACGTCGAACAATTCTTCAAGGTAACTAATTGAAATATTAAATGAATACAGCTATTTTAAAATATATGGAAAAAACAGTTATGGCCCTCTATTTGACAACGGTGTCTACAGCACCACTTTTTTACTACTTCTCTTCCACTGTTTTACTAGACATGTATTGTTCACTTATGCATTCTGTCCACATTAAAAAACTCAAATACCATTTCAACTGACCTCTTGCATAATATATAATACAATATAATGGATATCCAGCTGGATCTACCATTCCAGATTATCCATTTGTGACACACTTGCTTATATTAGCGTAACTTTGTGTGTAATTTAATCTTGCAACGTAAGATTAAGGGTAAGAAGTAAGTTGGTAACTTCAAAGAGTGGTGAGTTTGAAAGTTTCCACACATATTGCACGGATACATAAACTATGATTCCAACTTCTAAACCCCGGTGATGGATATTGTATTCTAAAACCGTAATTCCTATTGAAATTCTAATTTCAAATTATAATGTAATGATAGTTATGTACATACACAATGTTTGAATTAACTGATTTCAAATAAAAAAAATGCATTATTTATTTACGCAAAAGCATTTCCCATAAATGCAATCTACACTTATCAAACCGGATAATGTAAGATTCCTGCCAGTATAAGCGTTAGATTTTGATAATAATTATTTAAAATTATAACCTTCGAATAAAGGAGAGGCTTTATCATTTAAATTTACGTTCCAGCTCCTAAAAGTGGCAACAGCTGCAAAGATACTGTCCACCTAAAAAATAACAATTGTGTTTACTTTGCAAAAAACAAGTTAGGTTTGCAATGTAGCAAAATGATCCGAGTACTATAGCATTTGATTTCGTTCTGAGATTTAAAAAAGAAAAATAAATTATTGTTGAATCGAAAACCATTACACTCACACTTACTCTAGTGATTCCCCATAATAGTCTTCTGTCCCCCCAGGCTTAAGCCCCTTTAGGAGCTCGTCTCAAAAAACCCGGTAAAGCTGTCAAGGCCACTATGGCCAACAGCAACTACACAATACGAAAAAAAAAACTAGTGAAACAGATGAAAAGGTATTGCCTATCTGTCTGTCTGCCTGCAACGGTTGTAGGCGCCGCTGCTGGCCACAGCTCTATTCCCATAATGCATAAGGTTTGGAATTATACTCCACCAATGTCTAATGCGTATCGTACATCCCTGGATGTACGGTTGAGTGGCTAACCAAAGTCAGAGTCATCCGACCCCTAACAAGGTTTAATTACTACTATCCAGGGATAAGTTGGGACCGACGGCTCAACGTGCCCTATGAAGCACGGAAGCGTGCATGAAATTCACCCCCTAAAGATCCCGAATCCGACGTCCAATGTAGCAACTAAGTTAAACGTCGACATTACTTAGTAAATCTACATAAGACGCGGAACAAATACACAATTCATATATAATATTTTAATTTGATATAACTGTTTCAGGATCCCATACTGGACTTTAGATTACCACTTCAAAAAGATTTGTCCAAGTGGTTCGATGATGACGTGATAAGACGCAAGAGGGAAGAAATTGCAAATCTAATTGGTAATCTCAAGAGACGTTATCGCCCGAACTCGACTGTTATTCTGCCCGATTTGACATTTCCTACGTTAAATGGTAATTTTTTTATATTTAATATTCATAATGATAATCAATTGTATTTGTCAATTTAATGTGACAGCGGGTTTTGACTTCAAATAATGCAATATTTTTTGTAAATGCTTATGTTTTACATAAAGTTTGGTGTTAACCGAGAAACGCAAGTAAATCGAAAAAGTTACCTGCTTTTCTCTGGTTCCGCTATATTGCGAATTCCTTCAATAAATGATCCCTATGGTATAATGTTAGAAATGTAAGTATAACAATTTATTTCTTTACAGGGCAACTACTTCACACCGCCGAACCACCGCCTCAGGGCAATGATGTTGAGAAATATGGTAAGCAATAATAATTGTTCCGACACAGATATGTTACTTTTATAGCCAGTTTAAAGTTATGACTCTGCATATTATAATATAAATGTAAGTGAAAATGTTTGTTTCTTAGATTATTTCTTCGATGACGAATCACCTGAAGCTCTCGAACAACCGGGGCCGAGCAGTGCTGGTGAGAAAGCTAGTGAGTATATTTATTTATTTTTTATGATTATTATCTAGAAACGGTCCTAATAATGGACATTGAATAAAAATTAAAATGCATTAAAACAAAATGCAACATTAGGATGTGTCCAGACTAGTATTTCCAAATAATAATAAAATCTCTGAAATGAATTGAGAAACTTTCAGCTTTGACCATTTTATCGATATAGGCCTTTTGATTGTAATCGCCTTTTGATTTTAATCAATGAATGTATTACCCCGTTTGCTACACGTTAATGGTTGGCTCTTAGTATGCAACACTAAGTTCAAATTTTTGTGGTATCACACATAATATGTATGTTCAATAACCCTATGCCAAGTATGGTGATGATAGTTATACTCATATTCCATAGGATTTGTCTATCAGTAGACTTCTTAAGGGTGATTGATGAAGGGTGCTTGGGACAAAAATGTGACCTGCCGGATTCCCATAACTCCAACTCTCTTACTCGTTACTCTGTGTGACACGTGAAAGAATCTGTATAATGAATGATCCATACAGAATTGTGTTAGAACTGCAAGTAAAGTTACTATTTATTTTACAGAAAAATCAGCTGAGGTCGATAACCAACCCAGTGGGAGCGGTATTGTTCAGAAAGCCAGTAAGTAATAATTATGTTTTATTTATATTCCACTTTAAGTTGCAGTCGATTAAAATTAAAAATAACACAGTTGTAGAATCGGTGTAATGAATGATCCTTACAGAAGTTTGTTAGAACTGCAAGTAAAATTACTTTTTATTTTACAGAAAAATCAGCTGAGATCGATAACCAACCCAGTGGTAGCGGTATTGTTCAGAAAGCCAGTAAGTAATAATTATGTTTTATTTATATTCCACTTTAAGTTGCAATAAATTAAATTAAAAAACAGCACAGTTATAGCACAATGCATTGGTGCCCACCAATTGGTGGTGCCAAATCAGCCCTGATGAATAAAGGGTGTTTGAGATAAAAATGTGACCTCTCGAATTGCCTGACTCCCCCTTCTCTTCAACGTTTCTCTGCATGACATTTCATAGAACCCATGAGATGAATGAACTCTACAGAATCATGTTAGAACTGTAAGTAATATTACTTTTTATTTTACAGAAAAATCAGCTGAGAGCGATAACCAACCCAGTGGAAGCGGTACTGTTCAGAAAGCCAGTGAGTGATAATTATGTTTTATTTACATCCCATTTAAAGTTGTAGTAAATTAAAATCAGAAATAATATAAATATAGGAGAATGCATTACTAGGGTGGGGTTACTAGGAGTTCTTGCATGTAACATAATATTTCAGAATGTAATAGAAAATCCTTCAATTTTTACCGTATGATCGGTTTTAATATGTAGATTTTAATCGAAAAACATGTTTACGCCGTTTGCTAAACGCATTATAATACTCTACTTACTTAATACGTACTTTTTCCCGTACTCCATGCTCCCTTAGGTGTTTTTTGCAACTCCTCAAGTGCTGCCTACGCCTTATTTGTTTATATAGTCCTCGCGCGTCAACCTCGCAGTTAGTCTGCTCGGATCTCTCAAATCGGCCACATGTCTTTTAACAGTGTAAATTAAAATAAATCTTTTTTAATACGCCTTCACTGAAGACCTGCGTAACATTTTGGTGGCGCGGTAAAGGGATTATTAAATTGTCCCCGGGTTCGTTTCCGCGTAAAACAGTGAATAATCCTTGTGACAGAGCGTGCTATGTTTAAAGTTAAAACACGAAAAAGGGAACAATAGAAAGAAAATAAATTATTACTCCGTGGATTAATATCGCTGTATCCTGCGAAGAAAAGTCGTTCACGCTGTTGTATCCTGAAGTAAGATCTACAAAGAGCTGCTAGCCTAGCGCTCCATCTCTTCATTGTAGGGCCTAATTTATTATTGGTTTTAAGATTCATATGATCCTGAAATCTTTGTGGAGCTATAAATATTACTATTGGTGAAGATCGTATTATGCAATTTGCTCTGTATCCATTGCATCTATGGCAACCCGTTGCAACATGCGTTGTATCCGCTCTGGAACCTGAAACAGATAAATAAATATACCAAATCACTTATAATTGTAGAAAGTATTGTGCAATTTTCTATATGACATTCTATATGACATCCCAGCATCTTTGTTGGCAACCCAGTATCTTTGTTGGTATCAATGCAGAGTCCACTACATTAATTTTAACCTTACCTTATTTTAAACTTGAAAAAGGGATACAAGTTAAAAGGCATGGATTCTTTCGTAGAACATTCAGAAACACGCGGCCATTTTCAATTAAAATTAAAGCTTCCTAAATCCATTGTATCACACAAATTCCACGTAATTAAAAAAAACTTAGTTTATGATGTGGTAATAGGTAGCGATATTTCATATACTTTAAAATACCCAGTCTACTCTTCAAAGGCTTCTTTTCGGTCTCCGATATTTGCGTACCTCGATGACGTAGTTTGCTATTCTTATGCCCTTATCTTCAATCACATAACGCAGACGTAGGATGCAAATTTTAAAAAATCCTCGGTCGTAATCTTAGACTACAATCTGACATGTGCGAATATTTTCGGTGCGAAGTCTGTTATCTCGGATCCTAAAATCACTTTAATAATCAGACATCTATCTCCTTTAGACTTACCAATTCTTAATGAACTTCTAAATCCTCCTGCTATTCTTGAAAATCTAATCAACTCCAATAACAATCCAAATAAAACAACAAATTTTCTAAATCCTTATACTTGTTCTAACGATAACTAACACTTACATGTAAATATACCAAGGCCAATTTCCTCTGATAATTCTTATGCAGAATTCCTTATTGCTATGTCCAACCCTAGAACAAAGCTTAATACTACCATTCGTGAATATACAAATAATTTACTATCATTCCAATAACAGATTCCAAAATCTTTATCTTTAACTATTATTCTATATCGACGAAACGCATCTTTATATTGAAGAGGTCCTGGCCAATTAAAAGATTCCACAGAATTTCCGAATAGAGAAAGAAGATTTATTTTTTAAGTTGGAATCAAATTGTAAGTCTTATTATTTCCTTTTTACTAAAGTTCGATGATGTAGCATATCCAGATTTATTCGAACATTTGAAACAATTCCGTAATGAATTATTATTGATCGGTTTTCAGGATTCATGCAAATGCTATGATGAAAATTAAATCTGGCACTTTAGATGAAAATGATGCATTAAACTACGAAACTGCAATTAAAACTATATTAAATAATGTGAAAAACTTGATTCACTAATGAAACAAAATATTTTAGTTACAAACTCGGCCATCTCAAATTTCAACTCTACTATAAACAATAAAGTTAAAGGAAATATGAAGTTGAGTTTATCAACAAGCCTAGACAATGTTTCTCTGGAAGTGCATAGTGTGCAAACTCAACTTAATGTTAACTCAATAAACAGTTAAGTTTAGACGTATCAAATGTGACTCTTATTGTAGTAAGATGACGGCATTAATTCCATTCTATTCAGTATCCAAAACATA
>DWOQ01000052.1:0-16034 GCA_018251115.1 Codatractus alcaeus
ATTAAAAATAATAGACAAACTTTATTTCAAATAACACATTTGCTATATATGGATGATCTTAAACTGTACTCTAGAACTAATTTAAATATGAACAAATTATTAGATATCACAACTAAATTCACTAATGATATAAAAATGAATTTGGGGTTAGACAAATGCCGAAAATTAAATATTAAAAACGGGAAATTCATGCAGTGCAAATATAAAATCGATGAAGAACAATACATATCGGCGATGGAAAGTAATGAGCTCTACAAATATTTAGGTTACAGCCAGTCCCGAGTAATAGAACATAAAATAATTAAAGAAAATCTTAGAAAAGAATATTTTAAAAGACTTCAGGCACTATGTAAACAGCAACTCACAAGTAAAAATTTGTTTAAAGCAATAAATACGTATGCTATACCCGTGCTCACATATTCATTCGGAATTGTAAAATGGGGCAAAACAGATTTGCATCAATTAGAAATTAAAACAAGAACACTTCTTACGCAATATAGATATCATCACCCAAAATCAGCAAAAGAACGTGTTAATATATCAAGAAAAGAAGGAGGAAGAGGCTTAATCGAAATTACTCATCTACACAATAGGCAAATAGAAAGTTTAAAGAATTTCTTTATCACCAAAAATAATAATCCATTACATAGATCCATAAATACAATAGATAAAAATTTTACTCCTTTAAATTTAAGTGACCAAAGTATAGAATTAGCAGACACTATAAAAAATAATCAGGATAGGCATAGAAGATGGAGAGAGAAGGAATTGCATGGCAGACATTTACACGACTTAGAATCAATTCACATAGATAAAGAAGCATCGAATAAATGGCTACAATCAGCTGGATTATTTCCTGAAACAGAGGGGTTCATAATAGCCATCCAGGATCAAGTAATAAGCACAAAAAATTATAGAAAGTATATTATAAAAGATAATACACTCCCCAATGACCTATGCAGAAAATGTTTTAGTAAGCCTGAAACAATACAACATATAACAGGTGGTTGCGTAACATTAACACAAAATGACTACACTCACAGACATAACCAAATTACAAAAATCATACATCAGAAACTTGCCATGAAATATAATCTTAATAAAAACCCACACACTCCATACTACGCTTATACCCCATTTCCAATATTAGAAAATACAACTCACAAATTATACTACGACCGCACTGTCCTAACAGATCACACCATATATAACAACAGACCAGACATCACTCTCATAGACAAGAAAAAAAAACATACATACATAATAGATATCGCAGTACCTAATACAAACAATTTACAAACAACAATTTCAGAGAAGATCAGAAAATACACAGAATTACAAGAGGAAATTAAAAAAATCTGGAAAATGGAAACTGTTACTATAGTTCCAATAGTAGTTTCCACTACCGGTGTAATACCAAAACAATTGTTCCATAGCCTTAAAGTATTAGATCTTCCAAAATTCACATATCTTACATTACAGAAAGCCGCAATACTTAATACATGCCGAATAGTTAGAAAATTTCTGCAATCAGATACCGACAATTAGGCGCTATTAATCTGAATTAACACTTGGCTGGGCCCGTGTTATTTCATATAACCTGGTTAGATATCTATCCAGAGGAAAATTCACACATAACCAAAATAATAATAATGTTTATTCCAACAAAAACTTTGTACATAATACACAACATGCGACTAATAAAAATACGTCAGTTACCTAAACTAGACAAAAAACCTGTAATATAGGCAACCGAACTCTTCCAGGGTGAATCAGGTTTACTACAAACACATGATTCGGGTCAGTTGTGACAAAGCAATAACTTGCTTGTGACAAAGCAATAACTTGCTCTAATATCCAACTATCTTCAAGCATCGAGTTATATGTCAAATAAGTATGTTGTTTATGCCCTATAGGGCTCAATCGTCCGTTAACTTTATTGGTCAATTAAGAATATTTGTATATACATTAGGTGAATAAAAAGTAACGATATTTTTTTTCAAGTCTAGTATGAAAATATCTTAGTTTATCATGTTTTAAGAGACCTATACAAAGGATAGCTCCATATCCACAAAAACTGTTGTTTGGGTCGTCAGCCGGGTTAATACATACATATATATTAGAAAATATGTTAAGGTTTCTAAATATATTAAGCGTAATGAAGCATTCACCTAACTAACTAATACTCACTCACACAATTTGGTAATTAAAAAATATTTTAAAAAACAACAGAGTTACCGTACCGTGAAACGTTTGAACCCGTTCTGACTTCGACAAACATTTTTGTTTACGTTCCAGGCGATGTTGTTTGCACGGGAATCCGAAGCTGTGATTGTTAGCATAAAAACAGTATCCCTAAAAGGGAATAAAAATACAAAGGATCGATCTATGTATGTAAATTCTCACTGAGCTTTATAAGCCGAAGTTTAATGGAGGTTTTATGATCCAAGTCGCAGTTCGAAATCAACCTAGGTATTTAAGTGATAAATATTATCATAAATTATTATATGCTTCTGTTTTAGGTCTGTCTGTCGGATTCCTCTTCTTTTGTGAGCCTCTGCGACATAAGGAATCCTAATGTGGGGTTATGTATGAGCAATATAGATAACGTTATTATTTAACTAGGATAGTATATTCTGAACAAATTAATAATTTAATTGTGGTTGAACCCTTTGTGATAAACTATCGTCGTATCGTGGTACTATCGCTTTACCTACGTCTGCCTTATAACAACAACAATGTGCTGTGACTTCAATTGCGATACCTACATATCTTAGTGACTGTTACTGTACTTTGCAGAACAGTTTTCAGTCCAGAACATCGTCGCCCATCTCAATTACTACACAATTCGTATTCACATTAGAGGAGTTCCTTGCTTTATCTTTGAAATCCAACGTCGATTGCTAATGAAATAAATATGGGATCTCTATGGAACTATTCCCTTTTTAACAGAAAAAGTATCCAATTTGGTTTATAAACAACGGACTTACAAACATAAAAATTAAACAAATGCTTGTATGGTCTGATTGAAAACCTCTTCCTTTTTAAAGTCGGTTGAAGAAAAATCTTAATAGTTCTTTAAAAGAATTACATCCACATTTTTATGACTATGCTTACTTCTCTCGTAATATTCCCGTAAAATGTATGTTAACGAGAAACTCCGCACAGAATGTTCCATTCCGCGTAATTCGCTGGTTTATTAGTTGGTGCTGGATGTAACTTGGTGTTTGATTGTTATATACAATATTCAGTGGTTTTCATATTTGCTTGTAGTTTGCATGAAGTTCTACAAGTTTTTTGTGCTTGTAGCAATTTATCAACTAACGAACAGTAGTGGATTATTGTCCGAATGCTTCTCATTCTGAAAGTAACCAAACATCTATGTTACGATAAAATTTACTGTCTTATAGCATTGTATCACAAATAAAGAACAAAACAGTTATTTCTTACATATTCAAGGTAATTTTACGAACATCCTTTGCGGAACTTTGATAGAAATAAAAATATAATGTTCGGCTACTTTTTATTTAGTATAAATTATTTTGTCACACTAATCAAGTATGTAAAAATACAAGAATAAACTTATCATTATATATAAAAACAAAAAAAGAGTGAATGTTTTAAATCAGTACAATTAATTTGCGAATACAGTCATGAAAGTATTGGGCGTTGTAAAGTTTATTTAAATCGCTCCTTCGGTCTCTGAACGACATATAAAAATTAATTACAGTTATAAAATAAACTTTACAATAATCAAAGTCATTAATAATACTTTTATGTAGGTCAAATTCCCTTCTGATAATAATAACGAAGCTTTGCCTTTAATCTGTAAAAGAATCACATCAATAAATCTCCTGGCATAGAACACTAGATCCCCCAACTCGGCTACGCGCGTCACGTTTTCCATGAAATGTATGTAAATGAGACGCTTCGCACAGACTGCTCCACTCCGTAATTCTCTGGTTTATTAGTTGTCCCAGCGTGCATCCTGATATCACTTCATTGATATACAGAATATGTGGCTCTAATTCAGCTTTACTGCAGTAGAGATCGAACTACAGTATTAATCCTATATATAAATATAAAGACAACCGATTTCAATCACTTTTACCTACAATAAAAACATATTTTATTTATTAAAAAAACATTCGACTATCACAACTTTTTCTCTACTATACTCTCTTACCGGAAAGTAACATTACTATTAAGTATAAGTATGCATAAACTTTTACGGTATAAAAAGATATACATTAAGCTTTAAAAAAATAATAGAATCTATTTACGGGAATTTTTCTTTTGTAGTTGTCAGTCGTATCTCTAATAATAATCCGAAGTTAAAAAAACATGTTTAACAATATAATCATTATGTATATTTAAATTGTATTCTTCGTGGTAGTAAGCGTATATTCGTATGACGTTCACTATTTTCTAACGCAGACCAAAGATACAGATTCTTAGTTGAATTTCCTTAAGACAGTGAGCACACAATCAACCTCACAGTGATTTGCATGCAACTTGAACGTAAAAAGATAAGCGTATTTCGCGTAATAGACAGGCTTATAAGGTGCCAGCACCTTCATCTAACCATAGGCTCTGATGCGGAAGATAGTGAGGCTATCATTTCAAAACGAGAGCTTTCATTGTTAACGCATTTCAGTATACAATTTGCACGTACTTTAATAAGACACTAACCTCAGATATGAACTACAAACGAGCGCTTTGTATAATGTATTTTGCGTTATCTATATTTCTTTGTTCGTATCAAACCTTTTCAAGATTCCTAAGCAGTAATCATTTAACAGCAGGTGGACTGCATTCTCATCGTAACAAAAACCTTATTTCCGTGACAATCCCAATTCAGTGAGAAAAATAGGGGAGTAACTTTACACATTATTTTAAATCTATCTCCGGGAACATTTGTAAATCGTTCACGTAGGAGCCATTGAATAGCACTGGACCCTCGGACGAAATATGTGCCAAAAACTTGGCGATAATTGCACGAAGGGACGGTAACTGGTCGTTATCATAAATAGCAGGCAAGAACTTTCACCTTTAAATAAATAAAGGTAGGTATTGTTTCAGAGATTTTTGTGACAAACAAAAGTTGTTTAAAGGACTGTTTTTAGGGTTTGACACCCAAAAAGCGACAACGGGAGCCTATTATTAAGGTCTGATTGTCACAGAGCTGTATCTTAAGTAGAGATTTGAAATATTTGCTGCGTAATTGTATAACCTTTGTAACAACAAGACAATAAAAAAGATTAATGAACTAAATAATAGCTTTAAACAGCATCTACTTGAAACCACGCTATCTACTTTGCTATATCGGTTATTGCTGTGCTATGCACATGAAGTGTGGTATCGTGGTATCTTATTTCGATATCGATACGTAAACGCGTTTTTGTTCAGCTTTTGTTGTTCGATCGTAATGACTTTAGTGCCGAACCCGTCGTGCACAAGTCCGACACGCACTTGTCCAATTTTATTTGCTGTAAGCATCAACATCTTTGCTATAAAGTACAGGCAGAGTACATTTTCATGGGTCTAAGTTGCGGCTCACATTTGAAATATATTATTGTGATGACGTAAACGTCAATAATTAGAAGTTACAAAAAATATTGAACCAAAGAGAATTGCTCTTAGATTGGCTATGGTTATAGCCTAGTTATTAAAGTGTCAGTGCTTAAATTAGTTAATCAGCGGGAGATCTGTCAGGCTACGTAATCATGCCCGGGAGACATAGCTCTAGTCCTACTGATGTTGTATACTCGTAACTTCTGTTGCATTTAGGATAAGATATTTGTAAAATTGATATTACTTACACATGTTTACATTGATATGACTGACATGACTTTTAGATTTGATACCATGACGTAAGCGTAAAGGTCTGTTATTACAAAATTATCAAAAAACGCAAAAATGTGACAATTTCGTTACAATATAGAACCAAATTGTGACATACATATATATTTATATATTTTAAGTATATAATGTTTCTTTGTTAACCATCGTCAGAAATTAAGGTCGCTATAAGTTCGACGTGGGTATCTGTACATGTATGTGGCACCGCTTCCAAGCGCATAAACCAATTTTGAATTAGTTTTAATTTTTCGAAAGGTTTATAAATTTAAAGATCAAACCTTGTCCTTCATTAGTCAGGAGTATATATTTTTTTATCTTTTATTATTACCTCCAAAAATAAATAAACATAACCATACAATATGGGACAACCTTGCGATAAAGGTATATACCAAAAAAAGCAATTGGATTTGGTTGGGTCGTGAAAAGGTAACTTTATTTAGATTATATTTGTTTATCAACACGTGCCCTGAATACCAATGAAAACTTTCCTGGACTTTCATCTCATTCCGGATATCGTCAAGAGCAACAGAATAATGGCTTTATTTACCTGCTAGAATAATACATTTTTTATATATAGCGTATAAAATAGATATCTAACACACAGCATGGGTACACTTTCTGCCTCATAACGTTTACTGTATCGTGAGAGTATTTTGCGGAGTCGTAATTTATTCGTCTTCTAGTAGGTATACATGAATAAAGTAGCCACATATACAAGTATTATAGTAGTAGTAGTACTATAGTAGGTTATACAAGTATTTTTATAAATGTGTATTTTTATACATGTGTCTTTGTGTGTAAGTGAATATTTATCCCCATTAAATTTTATATCATTTACAGAATCACTAATAAAAAGATTATATTTTGGCACTATTTTGTACTATTTTGTAATTATTAAAAACATACTTATCAATATATTTATGTTCATAAAGCATGATCACGTCTGGCATGTTCTTCTAATTTTATATAAAACAAGTCCTATATTCCAATGAATATATAATTCAATATTATCCTACCCTATAATGTCCACTTATGAAGAAACTAGAAGCCTGTTCCCTACGTAATAAAAAGCTGCCAGCTTCTTTAAAAAACTCCGACTATTCGTTACAATTTAGCAGCGGAAACCGAAACCGCAGCAACAATGACTTACGGGACTTGACCACCGTTTACAGCGATTGGTCACCGACAATTTTTTCGACTTGGACTAGCGGCGATCGTGGGTACCGTAACGTCACGCTCGAATTAGTTAAGGGACTGACCTGACGGATTATAATTCGACAGTATTATATCCGATTGTGAACGAGATTGGTAATTATATTTAAACAGGTAATTTCGCGCACACAATAAAACATATGAATGGTGAATTAATGGAACTCACGAACATGATTTCATTACAATTACTAGATTGATGTTGTCCCAATTTTTCAGAACGTTACCTATTCATATCTTTTCTCAACCGACTCAATTTGGTTGCATTTTGTTTGTACTAGTACAGTTTGAACTCGAATTAATATACATATTTTAGAAATATACCATACATACTTTAAAAAAATTACATATAAATAAATATGTCCCTTAAAAAGTCTTACAATTGTATTTGTTTTTAAAATTAGGTAGCGAAAGGGGTATACAAAGATTCCGCTGTCCATCTGAACGTCTATCACACTCTTTTCACAGAGTATGCTTTTAATATGGGCGTTATATTAAACAATAAAAAAAATAAAAGGTATACGCATAATGAAGGTCAGGTATATGACTCCACACTATCTATGTTGTCATTGTGGTGACGTGCGAGTACCCATGTGGGTGCTATACTTCATGTGGAGTGAGATATCGTAAAATTCCGTTTAAGTTATTTGCACTTGCCCGATTTTTACTCACTGTATGTAATTTTTCATGATTTGCGACAATTAATATGTAAATAACAAATAATTTTAAAATCTTATATTATTTATTTTTATTGATTTATTTATTTATTTTATTTTATTTATTTATTATATTATTACACTTTGCTAAACAAACATGACAGATAATAATCCAATGCGCTTATTTAGCAGATATTCTTAGATATGATAAAGAAAATCTTTTCATTCCAAGAAATTCATCACCAGTTTCTGATCGACAATCGAGGGGTTTTTTTTTTAATTTTTAGTTTAATCATCTTATATTGTTGAACCCACAACTTAATGATTTAATTAGTAAACGAAACAACTTACACGCAATTATTACAAAATAACTATCACAAGTACATTATATCAAATAATCACAAAACAGTGAGTAAAGATCGGGACTGGAACCCTGGACTGTCTGTACAAGAGGCAGAATATAAACTACAAGGTTACCACTGCTTTCCATCTAAAATATTCAAAGCATACGTATTCAAATATTAATATGTATTTAACAGAATTACAATTAAAAAAAGGTATGTTCTAATTTACATTCCATTTTATATTTATCAAAGTCCAACACTCGTGAAGCTTAAAAATACCATATGTTGATTCACATTGAATCCTGCCGGATATTTGAATGTTAATTGGAGAGGAACAAAATTATAAAGGATTTTTTTGTGGCAAGGGTTTATTACCTTTCGTAATTCAAATGCGATAAACAGATTATTTTGTATCAAAATATGAATGTTATAATTAGATTATACAAAAACGTTATCAGATATCATACAAAAAATATTATGTAAATTTTATATCTATTATAAATTGAAATGAATTACAAAAATGATTAATATTAATGAACTTCAAAGTAATACTATTATCAACGTATGTAGTTAAAATTACTTTATAATTTCGTTATTTACGTAGCGTTTCGTTTTTATTCATATATCGTATCGCGTTTATTTATTAAACTATATAATTTTAAGGACTATAAATAATAATTTGTACCAATATTTAGAATATATACTCGTTTTTACGTGTTTTTTTTTTGCTTGTTAATTTTGTATATATGTATATGCTTTAAAGCCAAATATTGTTATACATTCCTTAAACGTATTCTACAGGAATACGATACGATAGATAACTACTGTGAACTAAAGCGTTGCTATTCCGTTAACTAAGTAAATATTACGTTAGGCAATTTGTAACTCATTATAGTGATATCTGGATACCAATTGTGCGTGTAAAATATGCAAATAGACGTTTAAAGGCACTTTGCAAAAGGCCTTTGCAGATTGTCTGCTAGCGAGCGCTCTAGAGTTCGGAATGTAACGAATTGTTCTAGCAAATTGTATTGCCACCATTTGCGCGAGATATCCAAATTTAGGGCTGCGTGCATTGAATCTAAACTTAAACATTAAGTATTAAAGGCTAAATTCATACCACTAACTAACGGTACTGGAAAAACTAGACTACTTAATACTAGTTATTTTATTTTAATGCTGGTGATAACCATAAAATAGAAGCAGTGATAGCCTAGTGGTTAAATATTCGCTCTCTCAAACCCAGGACCCAGTGGCCGGGACAAAAATGGTCGACTATAAAACA
Organism: Codatractus alcaeus; assembly: GCA_018251115.1. Taxonomy (NCBI): domain Eukaryota; kingdom Metazoa; phylum Arthropoda; class Insecta; order Lepidoptera; family Hesperiidae; genus Codatractus; species Codatractus alcaeus. Next base: position 9,357 of record DWOQ01000052.1, read on the forward strand.
ATTATAAAATATTATGAAATTGATTAGCGTATTTAAATAAGATTTAAATTAGACTATACCTAGATAGTTAGTAACGGAAAATATGTGTCTTAAATATGCAAATGGGCGTTTAAAGACGTGGCCTTTCGAAATTCTACTACCGAGCGTTCTAGAGTTCGGAATGTAACGAATTGTTCTAACAAATTAAAGTGCCGAAATCCGCCATTCGAGCGAGATGTCACGCTCAGCTCAGCGAACTGCCTCCGACTGATTCAACTCACTTCACAGATACTCTACGTCAATACTGGAAATTTTCTTATTCTACGAGAATAAATATTCCCCGATAAAAATCCTGAAAAGCAATAAAATAGTTCTTCTTAGAACGTCTTACTTCCTTAAAATAGTTCCCAACCAACCAAACCAGTTGGTTCGTCGAGTTAAAACGACTTTGATCTTATGTACTTATTATATTATAATGTTATAGGATTTTTATCTTAGGATTAGACTAAAAACACACATTACATGATTACACTGATTAGATTAAAAGTAATGATGAAAAAGAGCTAATGATTTTAAAACCAGTAAACCGTTTCTTTTAATAATATGTAAGAATACTCTCGATTAAGGCACTTCTGAAACAAAATAGCATTTAAAATCACTTGATCCGATTGGCAATACGATGCCATAGTCAGTCACACAAATTTACAAGCTAATTACATTAAAACTATAAAGTAGTTTTTACCAGCAAATGATCGATCATTTAACGACCAAACCACACCAAATCGTATATCATAGTGAGGTCAGTAAAGGTTCCTGTGCCTCACGTTTACCAAGCGATGATTGATCGATGTGGCATCTTTGAGGGGCATGCGCATGCTTAATTATGTACTGTATATACGCCAGCAAGACGCCAACGTATAAATTCATAAAAAAATCAGTACATAGTATTATTAGGTTGACATGTAGCTAAATATCAGCTCGCAAACATGGTTATGCACGATGCTCCATGTCAGCTACATTTACTAGAGGATGACGGATCGTTGTGATCACTTCGGAGCGTGACGCAACTGCTAAATAGTTCCACCCCACCCCACTGCAGATCTATTTTGTAAGGTTATTTTATAAACTCGAAAGCTGAATTTACGAAATGTCATATTCTCTAAAATGCGATAGCGCCAGTGGCACCGTCTTTTGGATTTCTTAATAAAACTAAATGTAAGTTAAGGAAACGGCGCCCCGAACGTCCAGTTTCTTTGTTTTAGATAGAAGAATTCTCTTGTCTCAGTATAGGTCGTTTCAGCGCACGGAAAATGTGATGCATACGTATTTATTATCATTGGTTTTGGTCCAAAATATCGGTCTGGGCCAAATATCAACCAAAACTTCGACCGCACTAAAACTCACTATTGTTTCGTGTATATATTCGACTCGTGTTTTTTCATAAAATATCGCGTACAGTTCGGTCAATTTTGACCGACTAAATTACGTGAAGTTGAGGTTATTCTCTCGTGTTTTTCTCGCATTTAAATGACAACTGTTCAGTGCCACAATTATGGTAGTGCTTCGTTACAGAAAACAATTTTATTGAAATTGTCACTCTTGTGAAGATTTAAAAGTTGCCGCTGTTAAGTGAATTGAAAGTATGGTTTTAAGTTACCACGAATGTCAAGCTAGTTTCTTAATGACACAATAAATTTTAATAGTAACATGAAGTTATACAACACTTAGCATACGCTTTACATTTTAACTGGGATGAAGCATACTTTAAACCTATAGGATTAATTAATACCTACACGGTAATCCGCCCATATTGATGCATTGATAATTTGATGCTCAATTTCCAATTATTTCTTGGATCGACTACCGATTTTGCCCTAATAAACTCTTCAAAGGTTTTACTGGGGCCCGCTATCTGTTTCGAACTCGTCTTCATTATCTTAATTTAATTTGAAGCGTACTTATTATGTATCGAGAAATTCATTACATTCTCCTCTTTCGAAAGTAAAAATTATATTATTAATATTGTAAAAAGAAGCCGTATTTTTTATCTTTTCTAATAAAATTAATCTATTTTTGGCTCATAAAATGGTACGTGTTCGCCATATTTTAATCAAATTAAGTAATTAAGTAACAGCAAGTTAAGTAGTAAAACTATACTAAGATTGTTTGATTTACGGGCGATATCGACTCACAAAACTTGATTTCGGCTTAACCAAGAATCGAACTTGAGACACTGATTGGCAGATCAGTAAATATTATGACACATTGTTTTTAAGCATTCACTCTGTTCTTATCATTATTCAGAGATTTTCTTAAATATCGCGGCTATAATATTTTTACTAATAAAATATGATCGAGTATCTAAATACTATCTAAAGCAAATTACTTTGCCCTACATAGTATCGAGGAATCATAAGTTTCATGTTTTCATACAAACTCGTGTTTAGTTTGGGTAACTAAAACAAATGGCAGATGGTACAGTTTGTTCCGATAGTTCCGCAGATTTTACGCCTCACTATTTTCGGATTTAATGGATTTCTTTGAAAAATATAACATTTCCGAACCCTAAAATTTTATTATTCGTTATTTCAAAGAACATTTTGCAAATATTTTCGTAATAGTTAGCTTCAAAACTAAAATAGGAATAACGAAAATAAAATCAATATTAAACTAAATTTAACTTTTCCATTACAATAACAACGTGTATTAGACAAAAGAGCGTTACAATAAAAGGTATTATTGCTTTTATTAATTATTAACCACGACTTCGTGAGCTTGATGTACTAAAAATAATGTAAAGAGTTTAAAATCCCTCAGGGAGCCCTGAACCTGTTCGTAGTGAAATATGTTAAGTTGTTAACTAGAATAACTCATATTTATGTCGCTACCAGCAAAAACATATTCCATATAAACTAGCGAAGCATGTATACTCCCTTATTACTTAAGACCTGCAAAGTTCGTTCAAAGTCAAAGTCAAAATATTTTATTCAAAGTACATTCTTTGCAGAATACTTTTTGAACGTTCGTAATCGTTATTAGGTGCTGCCACCTACCTGCCAACTATCAGTTAAACAAGCCCATTTGTTTACGGATATTTTTTTGTAAGTATATGATTAAGCTGTCGCTTTAAAATTATATGAGCAACTACAGATATACAGATTTGTCTGCCAGATTGGGAATTGAACAAGACAATATTTATACCACCTACAGCCTAGGACTAGTCTTACGGACCGCCCTTATTTTAGGGATCCGTCCCCTAGTATTAACGGTCCCTATTACCAAAATTATATCATCGCTATTCGTCTGTCCGTCTGTCACAGGATTGTATGTTATGAACCGTGTTAGGTACACATAAAAATGTTCACATGATGTATGCTAAAAAAAGAAAAACGAAAGTAAAATAGAGCCTTTAAATTTAATAACAGTTACATATATGAAGCCGCTTATGATATAATATCCGTTGGTACTTGTATACATTGCACTGCCTGCAACTCTTTTAATCTGCCACTTCTGGCCATAGGTCTTTCCCCACATCTGGAGAAGGCCTGGAGCATACTCCACCACGCTGCTCCAATGCGGATAGGTGGAGAGGGTTAGAGAGCGCATGAAATTTTGCATGAAATACGAAGGTACGAAGGTACCCATCATTTTTTAATACTAAATACACCTTTCATGTATAACAACTCTTTATTTTTTTTTATTATTTTACATTTTCATTGTTGTTATATGCCATAGTAGTATTAGTAGTTTAGTGAAAATTCGCTAATACGTAACCATAATAGCTTTTATGGTTCAAAGATACAGGCTTTGAGGAACCGACAGCGGAGTTTTAGTATGGAAGCCTAAAAAGCGCATTTTTATTTTTGGTGTGTACTTTAAATTTTGTTTCAATCGGCTTTATTATCTAACTGGTAAACGTTGAAAAGAACGTAGTGGAAAATCTTGTCAAAATTTCCATAGACGCAGCTGATCATTTATTTACGGTTCCTGAAATAATAAGCGCATAACCCTATGGCTTGTGTGGAGCTTAACTTATCTATAAAGTTAAGCAACATTGGGCGCGGCCAACAGCGGGATGGGTGACCGCTAGTGAAAAATGTCATGCGCGCTTCCGGGCTTCGGAGAACATGTTAAGCTGTCAGTTCCGAATGTTATCACATGATAGCGGTCGATAAACCTCGTCGGTGGCCAGATGGGCGGTTTGAAAGCATGCTCAAGGTCTTCTTCAGCAGTGGAGAGTAATGTCCGGCAGTGGGTAATAAAAAGGGGTGCAGACGTAACTTAATCTCATATTAATTAATAATTTCATGTCTCATCTGGAACGAAATATTAGTGGTAACAAATAGTATTTATTTCGTTCCGGTCGGAGCTGGCAACACAGACTTAAACGTATCTTGTTACGAACTTCCTCTTACTTTAAGCGACTGTAAATTGGCTTAAATCAACTAGGTGACGTTTATACGAAGTAACCACTATTCAAAGAGTGGATGATGTCATCACTCGACTACAAGGAGATTACGGCAGATCAGCGGTACATGGTGTACACGAATTCACGTTGCGTTTGTAGGGGCGTCATTGTAAGCCTGCGTACGGCTTACGTGGGCTTGTGGTAACCTTGCGTGGGATTATTCGAATACACAAACAAACATTCTGTTATACGCTGTACGTTGTTTTCTAAGCTTACCTCTTGATACGTAGAAATGATATATGCCTGACAGATATACATCTCGTTTGTTTGTATGTGATACGGAATGTATGATAGTCAGTATAGCAGAAGCCTTTTGACGTACAAATGGGAACAAAATTTGGTGACACATATGAACGTCTCAGACATCAGCTAATCTATATTGTTTAGAATGAAACATTAAAGACTGTGAGCTTTCTGAGCTGGTGACATATTGATGAATATTTTGGTATTGCTAATACAATTAAAAGATAAAAATAAGTGTTTTCCTTTTTCAAGTTTTTTTTATTTCGTAAACAATTTAACGTAACGGGGTATTCACCATAATAATAATTTGTTGGCGATAATCATAACAACGTCAAAACAGGACAATATGAACCAAACCAAGTTATAACACTCCTGTGAAACTTGTAACTGTTGGAAACTCACCAACTGTGTCGTGCGACCAGTACACAAGCACCATACACATTCATTAGCGTCCGAGCACTCTTTAGCCCCAAAGCATTAACCATATTTGGGCAGTAAGGTGTAATTCAATGAAACATCGGTGAACTTTCGGTGCGGGACTGCACTACAAAGCGTTTGGCCGGATTAGTGTGTTGTGTTGCCCGAGAGCTGGACCGCACTGCCCTGGACGCTAATAGAGTTAGCTTTAGTGGACAACTTGCGAAGGGTCTGCGGATACGGTGGTCACTACAACGACCGAGTTTCAAACACGGTATTATGCTACTAGTCTTACTTAACCTAGCCATGTAATTAAAATAAATTTTTGTACTTCTGGCCCCACATTTAATGTACACAAACACGTAATCCATATTGTAAACCACCTAACCTCCTAAAATTATCATTCCAATAATGTAAAAACGACTAATATGACGCGATCTTAACCCAGCAGTAAAACATTTATTTTTACATGTTTTTTTACTGAGTTAAAAGTCGGTTTCAATCAATATAACCATCCATAAAATAGTTAAAATAATAAATTGGAAATAAATAAGTTAAACCCATATTATTTGTAAAGCAGGATAATATATCCATATTATTTGTAAAGCAGGATAAAAAAAAAATAATAAAATATTTTTTCTGCTACCCGGGAACATAGGAACAATTCCATATCTAGATAAAATATACAGTAGCGCAAGCGCAAGTGAGCAGTGTTCTGATTGGTAGAAATATGGACTTTTCAAGTTGCAGGAATAAATCCAGGCATTTATGATATTTGAAAATCAAAAGAATAATATGACATATCTATATATTTATGTAATTTCGTAATATTGTAAGCATAGAATATATGTATGGACTTGTTTATAAAAACGTATAAAACCTAGCAGCTTATAATGGTTAGCGTAGTGCACTATAACTTTAACTCGACACATTCCATCAGGATCGTCCTATGGCGATCAGTAGAAGAATAACCTTATTGTAATGCATGAACTGAATGTAATTGTTTGAAAGTAACCAGTTTATATGTCTGTTAATAATATTATGTATAATCTTCTACAGATTTTTAATAAGAAAGCATGAAACTCAGAATGCCACATGCCAGCACCTTTAGTAGGCAATAATCGTAGCTTCTACTGACCATTACTCACTCCTAAGAACTGATTGGCAAATGGACGGCTGTCTCTCTAATGAGCTATTCCATTAGACATACATTCATCATATTCTATGCATATGCAGTACTATTGTACTCCGCAAGTACTGTTGGTTAAGAAGATATGATTAGGATTAGAAACACAATGACAATACGTTTTCAAGCACGTGATATATTGCTAGAATTACTCTCTTTTTTTGTTACATTACTGACTACAAGATATCTAAATCGTGCAGTTTGATTGAATCAACATTTTATTTTCGAAAAGGAGCAGTTATTCAATTCGGTTCAATTGTTATAAACCGATTGTGACGTGGCGTGGCGTGGATTCGCGTGGCGGGGCGGTTACCACACCGGTCTGACACGCAAAGGGTTCCGGGTTCGATTCCCGGCCAGTCAGAAATTTAAGTGATTAGATATG
>DWOQ01000053.1:0-15978 GCA_018251115.1 Codatractus alcaeus
CCTATAGCAGGTGTTGTTTCGATTTGGCCAATAACAGATGTGCTTCCAAACTTTTGGACGGTAGTGTATATATATATTGCAATAAGTAATGCAAAAGCTAGTGAATCAATGTCGTCTTGCTCATGATGCTGCTATTTACTATATACTACTATATTTATAGACAGATTGCTAGCCCATTGCCATTTAAGTCTGCTGATCCTGAGAGCTACGTTAGCCAGTTTAGTTTCGCTTCAAATATCATAATTTGGACTCTATCTCATGGAACAAAATACCAAGCATACCTCTAAATTATCATGTTAAAATATCATTACAATAATGAATTTTCTATATTAATGTATTTATTATTTAAGTACATGATGGGGTTTAATCTGCACAAATAATAATACAGTATGGGGAAATACTCTACATATAAAAAAAATTGCTACATGTCTATTTGATATGAGATTTGGAATCGGTTTAATTGTAAGTGATGGACTGCTAGTATCCCAATAACTAATTAGTAAAATAATCCCCTACCAATCTGTAGTGCAGGAGTATACCCTAGCCGTCCCTAGTTGTGGTATATAAAATAGAATTGCAGGTTATACAACTACATAATATAAAACTTTGTTTTATATTTACAAAAAAAAAATTGTATTAAATACTTAGAGCTAGTAAAATACAAAATAATGGAATTGTAAGTTTAACATACACGATTATTATAAACTGTCACATGTTAAACATCACCTGAGGTAAGGCTTTATTAAATTTTTGAAATAACAGATATATATGAAGTACATACACAAGAAATGTCAAAAGCTGTTAAAAGATACAATTGTAAGGATTTTTCTATAACAACATTTGAAGTGATAGCTACGCTTATTTCAAATCTGTATTAAAAGCATCAACTGTTTGATTCTTTGTTAGCTTTACTAAAAGGTCATTTCACTTGGTCAGCACACAAAAATATTTGGATTATTGTTTCTGCTGCATTCTTCAATTAAATTGTAAGGTTATAAACCAATCATCTATTTATACATAAATATTAAACAACAATTAAGATTGACTATTTATTGGAAAGCTCAACCATAACATTAAGTTCAACGAGAGCAAATTACTATAGACCATTTCCATATTTAATTGCCAACACATTGTCGAAATTTTAAAGCTATGATAAAGTACGTAAAAGGTTCATTTATATCAAGTATATTACTTGTTACCAATACCGGAGATTCATTTCAACTCGGATTATCAAAAGGAGAGCTTATTTCACTTACATAATCCGTGACAGAAAATAATTGACAGGAGCAGGATGATAGTAAGGAAAAACGTCACTGTGTGATATTCTTATAATTACATGCTAAGAAACAAATTAACGGTAAATAAATTAACTAGAACCAGGTTATTCGGTCTTGATGTCCTTAAATTTTCCACCGTAGAACGGGATGTAGGTGACGAACAACTTCCAGTCGGTCATGTACAGCAGGCCGAGGAACGCCGCGCCACCAAACCCGACGGCGGAGGTCGCGAAGCTCGCCGCGATCTCTGCCTGCTTTTTCCCTATGCGACCCAGCATTGTGAAGGCGTTAAGATCTTTCGATCCAAATTAAATGTAGGTGAAACTGCCTCACTACAGTGCTCTCTGTGCGTTAGTGGTGTTCGCGTTACGTAAAATTTTTGACATGTTTGACATTTGTAGGCGATGACAATTGACAATTCCTATAATCAACTAGATTTTTTTTTACCTATTAAGATATAATTATCTTACAGACCTGTATTTTATAACTACCGAAATAGTACATACAAATATATGAGTGTAAATAAAAAGTAAACCTATTGTGCTAATATTTAATTAACATAATAATACTGTTTTTGTCTTATTCGTAATCTTCATGGAATTATCTTAAAAATGACATATAATAAATTGTTTTTTCAACACACTTGTCTTCGATTCGTTGATCACCAGTGAAAGAAGTATAATAAAAGCAAAATTTGTTTACTTTTATGACGTTTGGTTCAAGTATCGGTATGTTTAAGGAGGAAGGTTTATGGAATTATTGAAAACAATGTGTACAAAACATCTAGTTTTGTTGTTAGAGTGTTGAATGTGCAGTGAACCAGTTTCTGTATAGCTCGCGTATTGTAGCGGCGCCGTGATGCTGTTCGATCCTGCAGTATTCGTGACTGGGCTCACGCCCAAGTTTTACGTGGCGTTGACCGGCACCTCCTCGCTCATCTCCGGCCTTATACTTATCTTTGAGTGGTGGTACTTCCGCAAGTATGGGACTTCTTTCATCGAACAGGTAAACAAAGTCGGCTCCACAGCTCCCAACAAGCATAACGGTGATTGGTCATTCACTCATCAGACTGTCCATAACATGTAGAATATTCATTAAAATAATGACAAATTCCATAGTAACAAAACTGTACATTGTACTAGCAAAGTCCCATTAGCTAACATTCAGAACACGGCATCTTTATTTATATTTCCCAGATTGTTGAGAACACTGTCATAAACTTTATATACACCCAACTTTTTATTGTAACCAAACTTTAAATTATCTCAATAGACAATGCTTCGAGTATGATGTTCTTTTGAAGCTTAAGCTACGCTTAAGTAAATTTGTCAATTATTTTATTGTTATTCAGAGTGAATAGCAATAATGTAGTAGCTGTAATGGTCGCAGACAGTATCGGTTTGTGAACTACGAAATTATAATTGTCTTGTTGTTCTTGCCTATAATTGGCTTTCACACCAGATTTGTTATATAAAACTGCTGAATTTTAAAATGTATTGTGTGTTCTGCTGTTGGCAAGTAAATGAATAAATAATAATAAATAATAATAGACTTTCATTAAAGCACTTGACTAGATAGCAGGTACGGCTAGTGAGGTATATCAATCATCATCGTCATCACATTTTTATTCTTCGTCATCATCGTGTGGCTACAGTAAAGTTATTTGTCATACAAGGTGTTTGAATTTAAATCCTACAAAACTTGTTGAATGCTGCTGTATTTTCGTTTTAATGGTGTAAAGTAATGGAGGCAATGGAAATTTATCTGAAGTAATCCAAATTAGGTCCCAGGATATAACGCATTTGTGGTGGACCTCAAGTATGATAGGCCTACAGGTAGCTATTTGAGGTACATTACAATGTCCATGGGCGACAGCGACCGCCTATCATCACTATATGCTTGTTGACTACGTGCTCGAACTTCAATATACAAAGTAGATTGTTTTGCAGATATGGGTTCGTATCATACATATATAAAGTAGCTTGTTTTGCTGAAGTGCATATAAAGTGGTTCCCCCCACAGATGTGCGCAACGATAGCGTTCGGCATGGGCGTGGACAAGGCGGACGTGCGGTACGTGATCCACCACAGCATGCCGCGCTCCGTCGAGGGCTACTACCAGGAGGCGGGCCGCGCCGGCCGCGACGGGGACCCCGCCGTCTGTATCATGTACTACGCCTACCGAGACATGCTGAGATACCGACACCTCATACAGAGTCAGTCCCCAGCCTTTCTTATTCTTACTCACTCAAGTCACTTTTAATCTCTTAATCTACTCTTAAATTACTCTTATTCTTTTTCTGTTACTCTCTTACTCTTGCTCTTTTACTGTTATTCTCTCTTACTCTTTGATTGTGACTCTTACTCTTACTCTTTTATTGTTACTCTCTTACGCTTACTCTTTTATTGTTACTCTCTTACTTTTACTCTTTTACCGTTACTCTCTTACTATTACTCTCTTACTCTTAAACTTTTACTGTTACTCTCTTACTCTTACTGTTATGCTTTTAATCTTACTCTCTTACTCTCGCTCCATTCTAGAGTAAGTCGCGACGCTGACTGTGACTTTCCACATCACTTTAAAGTAATTTGCGAAACGTCACGTACTGTTGAAACTCTTACTCTTGCTGTTAAAGTTCTTATTAAAACTTCCAGATATTGGAAATTATTTTCAGCGCCATCTGTACATTACAAGTTTTTTTACTGTGGGCTATTTAGCATCCTCGTAAGCTCGCGTACAAGCAGTCGCGATAATTGTTTACTAGTAGTGCATTAGATGCCATTGCACATCATTATGAAATATGTACTGTTAAAATTGTACAAATAGTGTGTAGGTCCTTTATTGATGAAAGAAATTGTTGTTCTGTGGGCGGTGTTTATGAGCTCCGACACAAAAAAGTCTCAGAACTTATAACATCAGTTTAAAGTGTGTATAATCTGCATCTGTCTGTGACATATTAGCTCTAAATGGATAAATCGATTTTAATTTAGTTAAATTGATTCATTTTTTGTATGATGTAAAAAAAATCTGTTCAGTAGTTTCAACATCTTCTTTTCATTGTTAGTAAGGATTCTGTTTTTATATTCTAGTTAATGTAAGTCATTTATTTACCCCAGTGAACTAGTACCCTTGATACTACCGCGGATCGGTTTGGTTAATATAGAGTTAATTAACTTAAGAAATATTGTATCTTAATTTGGTTGTGATGTCTAGTGGAGCGCAACACGACTCGCGAGGCCCAGCAGGTGCACCTGGACAACCTGCTGCGCATGGTGGAAGTCTGCGAGAGCGTCAGCGAGTGCCGCCGCGTCCAGGTGCTGGCCTATCTGGGCGAGAGGTGAATATATACCCTCCTGCTGCAAGTAAGCTGGAAAACACACCCATTCCACTCCGCAAACCCTGACACAATTATTGTGTACCTGTGACTTACGTGACGCTGTGGTCCTGATACCGGTCTGACACGCACAGGGTTGCAAGTTCGATTTGTCTTTATGCCAGGTGGTACAACTCGTATTGTTTGACCGGGTAAGTACCATCGCCACCCTCATAATCTTCCGTGAAGCAAATTTTGTGTTTCGGTTTGGAGAGGCGTGGTGACCGGCTATATTTAAATACGAAGCGAACATCTTAGTCCTCAGGGTTATCAATCTTAGGTATGATTTAATTGTACTTTGGGATGATTACTTATGTTCACGGGAGGCATTTACCACTTACCGTCAGGTGGATTGCATGCTCGTTTGCTAACTATATACGATAAAAATATATATGTTGACGTTCAAAAAGAATTCTGTAAGAATCTACTTTGAATAAAATATTTTGACTTTGACTTTGACAATGTATATACCACGACCAGGCAGACATCTAAATTACGGTTTCTGTTCCGGGTCTGGGTGTTTTTATATTTTGCTGCACTACTGAATAATTACACGCTGATTGGCTGAAGTTCGATTAGCTCTAACTTCACTGATTGATGTATGTGTGAAGTGTACTAAATATTTTTTAAGCAATTTGCGTAATGATACTTTTTTTTTCAGATTTTCAAAGGAAAAGTGCGCAAGCAATAAAGAAACTGCATGTGATAATTGCCTTAATCCGCGGAACCATAAGGTTTGTCTATGTTCCTGTCCGATAGTCTATAGAACCATAGTGTTTAGCATGGCCGCTTCGCAGTACCATTTTAAAGGCCCATTAAAGTTAAATTTTTAAATATCAATTTTTCCATACGAAAGATAAATGCGTTTTTCATCTGCCAAACAATTTATTCTTTTAAAAACAATACACTACAAACACTCATGTCAAGTAAAATTATAAAACAAATTAAAAATGCTTGGATTGCATTGCCAACATTTTTTATATTATTTTGTGTGTTTCGTTTTCGGTTAATTACCAATTTTTGACATTTCATAAAATTTTGTAGGAGAGTGCCTTACATTATTAATATAAACACTTTTTGGTGCTTATCTTAAGGATTTCAAAAATCATCCTTAAGACCTTAAACATAACAAAGAAAGCTTCATTTAGTTGCATAATTCGTTCAGTTTTAGTAAATTATAAAGGTACTTATTAGCAATGAAGTAACTAATAAATAATGTGTTATAGTATTTCTAAACTTAAGCGATGTAACAATTGAGTGTATAAATGTATCTTGACCAATGCTGAAATATAGTTAAATGTAACACAGATCATTGTTTCAAAATTGATGGTCTATGAGCATGCGCTTAATTGATACATTTTCTTTTGCTTTACATTTTTGATGTAAAGAGATATGCTTAGTTTTAAGTGATATGTTTGAAGTAAACTGTAAACCTGTGTACACATGGCGTCGGTTGCAGCCGGTGGACGTGACGGACGTGTGCCGCGTGATCGTGCGCGGCGTGCGCGGCTTCGGGCGCGACTCGTACACGCTGCTGCAGGTGGCCGACGTGCTGCGCGGGGCCGCCACGCAGCGCCTCGCCGCGCTGCAGAACTGCGAGATGCACGCCAGGTTACTGGATGTTTGATCAAACATTTACTCCAACATTTGCATTTGCGCCAAATTTGCCGACCCGTGGCGGTGCGGTTACCACACCGGTCTGACACGCAGGGTTCCAATTGCAGAGCCAGCAGTAACTCATAAGAATTGGAGGCGGACATATGGTTATATGTAAGTGGTACGTGTGGTTGCAGGTGCAAGTCGTGGGCGCGCGGCGACGCGGCGCGGCTGCTGCGGCAGCTGGTGGTGCGGCAGGTGCTGGCCGAGCGCGTCGTCGTCAACAACGACATCCCCACCGCCTACCTCATGCTCGGCCCGCAAGTCGACAAGTCGGTACTCGTGTCTGCGGCATTGTCACTCGCAACACGAGCGGATTTTGTTTTTTTTTTCTACTTGATTGGTGGCCTGTTTCGATCGATTGTTGTATTAGCTATTATTCGAGAAAATCTGTACAGTCATTTGAAAATAGCCATGTTTATTTCATTAACCCTGTTATGTTGTATGTGTGAGATATTATTAACAAAACATTGATGACATATAGGCAACGGCTTAACTCCAACAACGAAATCTAAGAAGATCTAATCAATCACCCTTATCTTACTATCCTTGGGTCATGGTTGGACAATCTCGTGTGAAATTAACTGTCTTGCAAAAAAAAGTTATAACTTTCGCAAAACCTCAGCTGTAGCAATGCAAGAATAGATGTGGCGATGGAACTACTGCCCTGGCATCACAAATATTCATCCATCTATGAGTATACATATGACAATGTAAGTCGACACTAAATTCATTATAAACTATAAATTGGTTGGCAGGCTAATGGCGGGTAACCTGCGCGTAGTATTTCCAATGTGGTGCGAGAACAAAGCGAGTGTAGCGACTGTGGCCGCACCCGCCGCCAAGTTGGCCGACAATTCCATTGGTGCGCTTATCAAGAATATCGAGGATCGCTGCTTTGCCGACCTGGTACAGGCTTGCAGGTAAGTTCTGACCAACATTTTACAGTATCTCAATATATTATAGTTGAGTTGTTTCGTCAAGAAAAAATGGCAATGATAAGGTATTAGTAGATAAACATTTTACTGTAGGATTTTTTAAGGTTAATTGTATTGCCTGCAACCCTTTTTGTGTGCCAGTGCTGGCCACGGGTCTCTCCCCACTACTAGGGAAGGCCTGGAGCATACTCCACCACGCTGCTCCAGTGCGGATTGGTGGAGGGGTTAGTGGCCAACCCGTGTTTTCAAATCGCCCATAAGGCCTCCAACATGGCTTAACGACAGCTTTCCAAGGATAACAACCGTGACCGACTGCTTTAAGTGCCCTCCGAAGCACGGAAGTGCGCATGAAGTTTTGCCACTAGCGGTCACCCATCCACCTACCGACCGCGCCCGACGTTGCGTAACTTTGTAGATCGGTTAAGATCTACACAAGCCGCGGGGCTATGCGCGCTTTATATTGCATTAATAATGGGTAATCAATGTGACAGTGAAATTATTATAAGTTGTTTTAACAAGTTGCCTGCAGCACTTTTTATCTTGGCTACCCCAGTTGGCTTCGAGTCTTTCTCCGCAACTGGAGAAGGTTTGGAGTATACTCCATCACGCTTTTTCAATACTGATTGGTGGAGTTTCAACTACTTATTCTGTAGAGTATTGATATCTTATAAGTGTGAAATTTAGTTAAAAAGATTTTTCCTACAATCATAGCCCTACACAAGGATTCCCTAAGTCGTAAGTGTCATGGACTCGTAAAGACGATACACAATAGAAATTTAAATTCGTCACTTAAATTTCTGGCTGACCGGGGAATGTACCCGGAACCCCCTGCGTGTCAGACCGGTACGGTGACCGTACCGTCACATGTGTCACAATAGCGGTAGAGTTGTAATTGCGACGCATATACACTGGCGCCATGTAGAGGTTCTGTGTAACATTATTTTGCTTGTGACGTGACTGACATACCGCAGCGAGATGGGCGCGGCGCGCGGCGCGTCGCTGGCGGCGGTGCTGCCGCACGCGGCGCTGCGCGCGATGGCGGCGCGGCTGCCGGAGCGCGCGGCCGACATGCTGACGCTGCCGCACGTCACGCGCGCCAACTACGACAAGTACGGCGCGCAGCTGCTGCGCATCACCGCCGCCTACTCCGTCGAGAAGCTGGGTACGCCGCCCCGAGTGGATCGACCGATCTGGATGTAGTTTTTTGTTTGAATGATGGTGGTTGAAAGTAAACTTATACAGGTGAACACTATCCATCTCCTGAGCCTCTACACAAAATTTCAATCAAATATTTTTAATATTTTAAGCTCGGGAGCTTTTTTCGCTTTTCAAATTTTCAACACGCTTTATCTATCAGTTCATCGCATAAAATATATAAATTGATTCGTAATAAAACTACAATAATGCATAGTCATCAAATTAAGTAAATGCATATTCCTTATTCATAAGACCTTATATACCTTATTACTAAGACACAAGGATCACACTGCATGTAAAAAATGTGACAGTTTTACGTTACGACACTACGTTGTTGCCGGTCTTATCAAAAGTGAATAACATATGGTGTTCTATTTTTTTATCCATTATTTACTATTAAGTTTGTTTGATTTTTTTTTAATTTCGAAATTTAGTATTTTTTAATTATTGCAATACGTTCCAAGGAGTAAGACTTGTGTTTTCATTTATTGTCGTATGAAGGTAACCACCTTGTATAAGATTCGAGAAAATCTGTTCAGTCGCTTAAATACCACCAAGTTTTTGACATTATCAGCCAGGATATCTTAATTTTTTCATTTAATGTAACTTGGTACAAATATAATTGAAGCGCTTATTGATTCTATTTACAACTATTTGAAATATGAAATGCTAAAATATGTAAGTGTATTATTATGTAACCATTTCATACAAAAGTAATGTAATGCATTACTTTATTAAAAACAAAAAAATCTACGCTCTTTATGATTTTTATAATGTAATAAAATTGTATTATGTGTTATTCCTTTCCAGGTGTTCTCATGCAATACGAAGACGATTTACAAGAAGAAATGAATAAAGAAATGGAAGAATCGGATCCCTATTCCGCGACGGACTGGGCTCGCGAGGCGCGGCTGGCGAGCGCCGCCAACAGCCCCGTCCGCCGCGGGGGCCGGGGCGGCCGGGGAGGGAGAGCGGGCCGAGGGGGGAGGAAAACTTACAAAGGCGGAGTCAGAAAGAAGTATATGATCGCTTTTCTTATTAATTATATCGCATCGACTGATCGTCGGAAGGTCTAGTCGAAATAAAGATAAACATTATCTAAGTGATAGATAAAATTATAAACATGGGATAAGTTTTTAGAAACGAACTAATTTTGTTCTTATTTATCCAGTATAGAGCGATGGAGATTTTTTATGAATACCGTAAAATAGTTGCGCCTGCGCCTACATAAAATTCAAGACATTTTTTAATGTATTTAAATATGTTAACACGTTCGCTGTTCTCTATCAACGCACCTACGACGCGATATATATGGAAGCATCGATAGTGTTAACAGATTCAGTGCGGATGCACCCGGGTGGAGCAATAATTTGAACCCATAAAACTCTAATAAAATTACGTTTATCAAAGGTGTTCTGTGAATAAAAGTGTCTTTATTTGTCACACAGATCCTTCCTAGAGTGTCCTTTTCAGCAGATCATACCACATTTTATCGGTTAAGCTAAGTAACCAATGTAAATGTATGGTGTAACATTGCTATGTCCTGCAGGGCGCGGCGCGGCGGCGGCTCGGCGCGCAAGGCGGGCGGCGGGGGGAGCCGTGAGTTTCGCAACCTCTGTTCTTTCTGTGTGTGTGTGTGTCGAGGTCATGATAGCTGTCTAAGGACTATATCCTAGATAAAAGTGTCTTCCTATTAAGTTGTTCGACTACTACAGTCATCCACTCGGAGCCTCGCAAGATGCCTAAAGTCCAATCCCTCTTGCAAGGCAAATATAGATATTAATTCAAAGTAATTTAAGAAAAATAATTCACAGATTGCCGTTGTTTACCACTCGTTCTCATTAATATACTTACATCTATGGTCGATACCGAATCGAACAGGAATATGTAGGAGTTTTTAAAAAGTGTACGGTTGCCGTAAAGCATGGTTTAAAAACCGTCATAAAACTTATCTTATGCAAAATTTTAGGAGGCAGCTCTCTGGGCGCAATGCCCCTCCCGAAGCCCAACCTCGCCGCTCTGAACGCACAAATGCTTAAGGTTAAAAGTTTGAAGTTCTGAAACCTCTCAAAAGACTGTAAAACTTGTAAATATATTAAAGGAAGCAAGTAAAAGAAACATGCAAGACATGAACAATAAAGAAAACATTGCAAGTGCCCCAAGAATTCCAGCACCCATTGACACACTAATATATAAAATGATGACTGTTGTAACGTCCACAACATTTACCTTTAGTTTACATATTTCCTATTTATGAGCGGGAATCTCAATCTTAATAAAAACATTGTACATAATAAAATTTAAGGATAGATATTGTAAAAATGGCATCTACTATATTCAAAGCATACATATTTTATATAGTTTCATGTTGTTTTAGTTTTTGCCAAAGAGCGCCCGCGAGGCAACTGACATTGCCTGCGAGTTAAAATTTGTCTTTGTATTATGTAAGATTTCTATAGTCGTTATAAAATAATAGGTCTGTTTGCTATTATATATCACAGTACGCATATACTAAACAAATCGATAACCAAAGAAATCGATTTTTGTGATGACATGACATGTTTTTACGACAAATCGAATCAATTCCTTAAGAATTTTTGATCGTTTAGGTTATGTAAACCTTTCCAACCTTTCCAATAATATTTGCCATTAATTTACATAATATAGAGTTTACATGGTTAATATGCAGTTATTAATAATATTGGTTAGGAAAAGAAAGAAATTTGTTAATAATTGAAATATTTAGCGGAAGATATACCAAATTATCATTTGAATTATATTAACAAGATTTATTAATTGTCTAACAACGTTTGCATTTATTTCAGATTTTTTCTTTATATTCCAAATTAAATAATTCATTTATTAAGATTTAGATCGATAGAGCTACTGTCATATGTGACAAATGCAATGTTATACCAATATCTTATTTGATGCAGGATAAAAATCTTTTGTAAAGCATCTTTTTTGATTACATTTTAACTTAAATAAAATTTACAATACGATTTTTATTATCAATTAATTGTTGCGTTGACACCACTGCGTAAATCAATATCGAATATGTGATGAAATATCTGACTTTACAACTAGTACAATCATTCAAAGTTAACGAAGTTTAATGCAATATGTTGAAAGGGGCCTATTGTTTTATGACTACTATACTATGTCTCGATTAACGATATATGTGGAGCCACCTGTTAATGAAACCTATAAGATATTCCTCATTATTCAATTTTCGCTCCTTTCAGAAACATTGTAAATAGTAATTCTTATTAAATGTACTGTGATTGTAGATTCGACAATAATTTAGTATTATATCTGTGCCCTTGTGTTTTATAATATAATTTAATTGTTACTGATTATATTGTTTCATTGATAAAGTTATGTTTTGTTGTTAAGAATTCAATAAAATAAATCAAATAAAATATGTACTAATATTTGATTAGTTTAATTTCTTTTCATTTCAACCAGATTTTTTATGATAAATACATATTGGTAACACTCAAACTCTACGCGATATGTCATTTATTCATGCAATTGTTTTCAGTTAGCGTTGATATGTATACAGTAATGTAATTGGCCTGTAATTTCCCTTTACATTTATGTTACATTCATTATAAATATGCGGTATTTTAGTAATTAGTAAACATATAAACAGTTTTATTATAGACATATTATAATAGCAATTCTCAAAAGTAGGAGTATGGTTATCTATGATATGTTTAATGAGTATTACCAGAATGTCCCTACTAAAATCTTAACTTTCCTAACAAGTACCACTTGGCTTGCTTAGAACAAGAAGAAACGTAATAACACAATCAAATGATTTCAAACAACAGCTATACGCATAATCGTCATCGACCATTTTTGTCCCACTGCTGGGCACAGGTCTCCACTCAGAGTGAGACGGATTTAGGCCATAGTCCACCACGCTGGCCAAGTGCGGATTGGTAGACTTCACACACCTTTGAGAACTATATATATTTTTAGAAGTCTTAGGCGTGTAGGTTTCCTCACCATGTTTTCCTTCGCTACTAAGCAAGTGATAATTAATTTGTAATCCGCACATAATTTCGAAAAAGTCAGAGGTGCATGCCTAAGATTTGTTCTCAGGATCTCCCGTTCGAGAGGCCGAATTTTTAACTACTAAGCTATCACTGCTTACTGATTATTTAGAGAATAACTAGAACTCAGAGCTGACCCGCACTATTCAAAGTATTGATGGCGCTCTTACAAATTTGTCGTACTGTTTCAAAGAAGGAGAGTAATTCAGGGGTTTCGCAATAATAATTTCGTCGACTAACTTCGACATCGAAACAAACACCTCAAAACAAAACGGTATATTTAATATTATTAATATAAAATTAAATTAATGCAAAAGTGATCTTACCGATAAAAAACAAATGACGATTAATATGTATAATGTTTCAAAATGATATATACTATTTTTATTAACGTTTTCTTGTTATCGAATATAAATTTTACATCACTTACTCGTACTTGTGTTCACGCGTTACCTGCTTCGCTTTACGACGGGAATATCTCATATATTGAACGCTAACTTTAACTGTTTAGCGCATAGTATTATACAACAAATGTTTGTTTAGATGACAAAACAACATACACATGTTAAATTAATTGTAAACACTGTATTGTGGTAAAAGTATATGAAACCGTGAAGCTATATCGTTCATTCAGTCATAAATGGGTAACGTATAAATGTATTCATTACTCGGAACTTATGCACTAATCAAGTATGTGAAATCATTATATTGTATCTCTTTTAAACCGCATTCAAACAAAGTATAAGAGAATGTAAATGACCGAAAGGTTTTTTAGTTGTGGAAAAAGAGATGTTATAGTATTGAGCTGCGCGGATTCCTACGAGACCAACATACTATTAGCGATGATGTTACGATATAAACTGTTTGTTTTGTCGCTGTCTAGTTACAAGTACAAACATTGTATTTACCATTGCACGTCAGTGCACATATATGTGTGCAAATACAGGTAAATACAGTGACATACGATTCCAGGTAAAATTAATCATTACGGCCATATTTTATTGTGACAGCGCATTTACTATTGAACCAAACCTACTACGGTAGTTACTGCCTGTTCTGCCTTTTTAAAAATATATACCAACGAAATACTAAAAACTAGTGTATATTTTGAACATAATTAAAAAAAAAAAACATGGTAGTCGAAATTACGATAATTGTAAAACGTGCATATAATTATTATGTGCACGTTTCCTTAACTTGGTTTTTCCAAATTGGAATAGCTTGTTGAGTTATCGACAGATAAGTCTGGGTTTCTCTATAATACATATCACTATCGGACGCGGCAAATATAAAGTGTGATAGCGCAATTAGAAAAGAGTTAAAAATAGAAGTCAACTAGGGAAATGGCATTTGTATAGACGGTAGGAAATAAATGAAAAACACGTAAGTGAATTTCGTAGCAAACATATAAAATAAATTACAAAACATGCTCCTATAATACAAAGATAGTTTAGAGGCATTAAGGAAATGGATTTGAAAAACCAACACGTTACCCCAATTAACGAGACTATATTTGATTCAGGATGTACATTGCGAATATGTGGAATATTTATATATAACTAGTAGAGAGATATCGGGTTATGTGGGATTCTTACCTCACTAAAACATCGCCCGGTGACCTGCCTTACGCTTAGTCGAGAACACCGGGATCTCCATACGGAACGCACCGGTGTATACGATTCCGCACCTACTGTATCTAATCGCAGTTTGGCATCGAATCCCATCTTGTATTTAGTTTTGAACAAAAAAAACTCCAATCAATTTTTACTTCTATATGTAAAAATACCTACTCGTAGGCAACTCATTACAATAAGCATAAAAATAGGTGAGTAGGTATATCTATATCTACATTTCTTCCCAATTTGTCTGAAAAAACGAATAAAAACGGCAAAAGCTCAAAAGAAACAAGGGCAATCGCCGACGCCCCTACAATCGACGATAGCATCCCCGATCCTCATAATGACTGCCGACAAACTTCGTACCTCCCTCCGTCGATGAAATAAAAATAGAGTACCTACTCGAGTACCAACAAAGAGCGGAGAAGTCTCAATTAAATAAATCCTTTAATAAGCAAATAGGCAGAAGAAGAGGCCGGCACAAGATCAAAGCGATCTCGATTCCTCTTAAATTGTCGACGTTACGTAGATACCTAACTACTTATTTAGATTATGATAGTCATCTTTTTAAGGATGCAAAATTTATCTGTAGGTAGTTACTGTTGTTTCTGTAGTGACACATGAAAATACAAGCCATGGTTCAACTCTGCAGGCACCACATGTTCCAGGTGTACATCGGAAGCAGTCGCCACTTAATATATGTAACTATACTTCTCGCTCGGTATCATATACCTTCGTAAACATATTCACTTTTACCCACAATCATAAAATATTGTTATGCAAATAGATAAATATTTATTACACAAATATACCTATTTTATAAAGTTAAGGCAATGCCAATTAAATGAGGTAATAACAAATTCATGTTTAAGTTTTAGATACCCACTTTATTCCGAGAAAATTCGGGCAATATATATTTTTATACCTCCGTTATTTGTGTCTAATGACATAATGTTTCTAGGTAAAAAATCTAATTGAAACTGTAAATATGGCTGAGTTTTCTAATCTGATTTTGACTAACGTCCCGTTCACGACCTTGCAGCGACGAGCGGTAGCGTATGGCCCGTTCACGACCTTGCAGCGGCGAGCGGTAGCGTATGGCCCGTTCAAGACCTTGCAGCGGCGAGAGGCAGTTTAGCGCGACGCAGCGGGCGGCAAAATCAAAATCATACAAATGTTTGAAGCACGCCACGAGATTCCGCCCATAGCGAAATCGCACGCGGTTTTGTCCGAGGGAATCGTTACAGCGGCGCGAGGTGTGAGGAGCGGCGGGAACAAACGTACGAGCGAATTAGTGCAACGTCACGAGACAGAGCGGCACGGACAGCGGCGTGGGAGTACTCAGCAGCGAATCAAGGAATAAAATATTTTAGACAATTTTTTTAACAAATATGGACGCGGACGCTTTTATCGCAGAAATTATAAATCGAAGACAGAAAATTTACTTTTTTTAATAATTATGATTATAAACAAATAAGTAAATAATATCAATCAATCAAGATATTTATTGTAAAACATAGGTCAGTGGGTCAGTACAGATGTCGTAAGAATAATAACTAGATAAGGTCCTCTACATTATTCGCCACAGGTGGGCATACCATATCGAGTAGCACGCTGACATACAGGAATACTGTTAAAACAGTTTATAAATTAAACTGAATTATACATAGTGTTACAAGTCACATACCATATTATATATTATTATTATATTATAAAATTAATTTACATTATCATTAAGAAAGTCTACTACACTATAAAAACATTTGTGTACAAGGTATTCTTTTAATTCTTCTTTAAAACTAATATAATTCGTAGTGCGTATATTTTTGTAATGTTGTTATATGAAATAGGTGCTATCCC
>DWOQ01000054.1:0-15915 GCA_018251115.1 Codatractus alcaeus
GTATAACCACATCATTGTATGCCGTATATCTACACGTGTTTAATTGTTGCTTTGTTAAGTAGAATTGATATTGTATGGGTATCATCATCATCCGGCTCATGGTCTCATTTTAAATTGACAAAATTAGACCACCGTACACCATTTTCCAAAGGCCCATTATTAGATCTCAGAAACTTTTAAGAACTTCTTATTCACTAAACTCTCTTGCATATAGGTTTTATCTTCATAATTTATAATACAAATGTAATTTATAAAAATCAGAGGGGTGTAATCTCAGACCCTCAGCGTCAGAGCTCATATTTCACTAGGCTATTACGGCGTTTAGTAGCTACAGCTCATGTGTAGTCCGCCTTAATCTAGAATATCTTCTATGAAGCCGGCGGCGTTTCCGCAAAGGGTGTAATTATGACGTCCTTAACGAGAACGTCATACTTACTAGCGAGGCAGATAGACTGTAGCGTTTAGTTAAACTCAAATAATTTTAACATTAATAAGTACTAGTTGGTTAAAAAAGGTCTACAGCATTTTTATTATCGTTAGTTCGACGGGCCACGGTCTGCGCAAAAAAAATCATAACAACCATTTTTATTGACCCCCGTGGTTAATGACTCTAATATACTTTACATATTATAGCCTAAAAAGTTGCACAATAAATTACCTTTTAAATAAAAAAATGTATCCAACTAAGTCTTCAAACTGATAACGAAAGTGTCACTGTGACCACGATCAATGCAACTAAATCAAAATATCATCAATAAATAAACACTTTCTGAATAAAATTTACTGAAATTGAATTTATTTTATCATTCATTATGACGTCACAATAGCGCAATGATAGTCACACGCTTCCTCTAATTCAAATTAGGAGACTTGTGTAAAGGCTATGAAGAAGATTTATATATACATACAAGTTATATACATAACTTGTAAACTCCCTTTAGGATCCTTCTGGTGTCAGACATATACGTTACTACCCAATACCTACTTACATACTGCCTACTCCTAGAAATAAGTAAGCATTGCATAATTGTATTACCCTTACCCTTCGAACGAGAACAAAGCAACGATTAACGCTTAACACTGAAATAGGCATGTCAGTGGTGCCACCGCAATTGAATTATATATAGTTACAACTCCTATATAATATACATTTTTAGAAAAAATACTCCTAACTTTTTCAAATTAAAGTACAATTTTTGTCAGCCGATGGATAATGAATACGGGCAATATTTACTTAGGCTTGCATTGTGTATCCGTCGTAAGGGCTTATTATGTATTACAAAAAATCTTTGCGTCCCGAAATACATGCCCAATCCTTTTCTTGAGAACTTTCAAATTTATTCGAATGAAATATTCACTGGGAGAAATTTGAAAGTCAAGACAAGTCAAGATATTCTCGACCTTTGAAAGGTAAATATTAAAGAACTTCTACTTGGGGATTCCCATTTTTGAAGAGTTCAGAACTCCTGTGTGTATTGCACTTAACATGAAACTTTTATATTTTCAGTTACATTTACATTGTTATGAAAATTTCGTCTCCAAAAAGCTTTGCCCCGAGACGAAGGTTATAGGTTATTATGAGTGTTTGATATGTTTGATGAAAAATGTAAACTGCTGATTATGGTTTGGGATCCAACATTTATGTATCCACACATCTTTTTATATCCCACTGCTGGGCATAGGTCTCATCCCATAGCTAAGATGAAGTCTTTTTATTATTTTTGACTAGGGGGAAACCTTTATAAGATACCTGGTGCTATGGGACGATACAGGGTTATGTGGAATTTTTACCGCACTAAAACCCCGCTGGCCTTCCTCGGCGCTACATAAAAGGACTCCGGGATCGGGTGAAGGGTCTGTTTGGAGAGAGCTAACGTTCATATGTCACCTTCGAGTGTTTACGACGGTATGCGGCTACACATATCGACATCCTTCGCGAGTCACTAAATGGGTGGTACATGCTCCAACTCTTGCCGTCCGCAATCCGGAAAGCTCCCTTTTAGTCAGCTCTTACGATATGCAGAGAACACCGTAGCCCTATTCTAATCCTGAGCTACAGGGACGTCTCGGTAGAAGCCTGGAGCGTATTCAACCGCGCTGTTTATAATTGGATTCCTGGAGAGAATACGAGTTGGTTATTACCCCGTATGGGTTTCAAAAGCTATTATGTTGTTAGCTCTCCGGCAAGTTTTAGCTAAATCCGTTCTCACTGGAAGGTAACCAATGCCCCGCTATGGATTAAAGACAACCTGAACTAAGTTGAAATGCCTCACACCCAACTAGACCATGAATGCTTAAAAGCAGAGATAGCTATGACACTGGTTTCACATGTCCCTAGGCTACATTACCACTTTAAAATCTAGCTTTTATAACTAGAAAAACAGAAACAAGCTTTTGTCCGTGGCCTATCTGTTTCGTCCGTCCCGGAGACTCATTCAACAGTATCTACTGTTACGGTTCGCTATTTCGCTTTTCTGCTTCCCTACTATTCAGAATACCTTATCTGTTTTACAATGCGGAGTTTGAAATGGACGTTACAAAAATTATGTTTAAATTTTCTACAATGAATTTTGTTATTTCACTTGAATCTAGTTTTTAGTCTAAAGTTATTTAAAAGTTGTTTATGTAAGTTTAAAAGCCGTGTAAAGTCTACCAATCTGCACTCGACCATCGTAGTGGCTACAACCTAAACCCCTTTTACGAGTAAACATGCAACCATTTGTAAGAGAATGATAGGTTGATCATGTTAATTATAAATACCCAGATAACGAAATATTTTTTGCGATTACCCACGTCGCGGCGTGGTCGCGATACCACTTTGACAGAAGGTTTCAAATTCATAGAGCAAGTGGACATCTAAATGTTTAATTAAGATTTCTGTCCCGGGTCATGGTTTATGTACTCGTCGTTATATGTACATAGCAACCACAACACAGAAAATGATAGTAACAAAGCTTCATTAGCAAATATAAGCGTCATATTTTGCAATAGGAATTCTTTGCGAAGTCCAAATTTGAAATTACAGTCATAATAACTAATTAGTTGACAACCACTAACAATAAAACTTGTTTAAGGGTGAAGGGAAATATCATGACTGAACTTAAAAATGCTCAAGGGCTCTACATAATGTTCTCACATATATGTCCACCCATCCATCAGCCCCTTGAACTATACTGCTGGATATAGGCCTAATCTGTGCCACTTCAAACAGTCAGTGCCATCTGTATCCAACGGCTTCTCACCAGGTGAGACCTCTCACCTTCTTCAGATCATCATTATATCTGGTAGAAGGACGACCTGTACTTGTTTTGCTAGCTAGGCGAGGTTGCCACCGGTTATCGGTCATCCGAGCAATGTAGCCAATCCATTCCCACTTCAGTCCACTAATTTTGAAAACTATAACCAAACCAACGAAGTTTGGTTCGATCCTAGCTTACCGACATAGTGTTTTATAAGTAGACAGAATTACTACCCATAAAATCCATAGACAACTACACATTTTGTGGATGAGAATTCTGTTTGTCTAAATGCTCTCTCCACAGCAATCTGAATTTTTACGTCAGGTCTACAATGAAGGGCCAATGTGTAGACCATATGAAACTCACAATAATATATGTACTATATCTGTACTAGGCTCGCGTAGTGAATTCTGATCTTAACCCTTCTTATTCTGTGATCATTGAGCCCAGCAGTGGGATAGTATATTATGATCATTTAGCATGTATTTACTTTCTATGTCACTGAGCATCTCGTTGTGATAAATTTGAATTTATGCAACCATTTTCAACTTTTATTAACTTCGTTTGGTGTTTTAAACTCAAAATGAGAAATATTTAAAGTAGGAATTGCAAAGTAGAGTTGAGGACGGTTGGTTTTATTCGAAATATTAGTATTAGTTCTTGCAGTAAATTTCTGCTGGAGACTATTTAACTATGTACTGCAAATTATAACTGGCTTCTTATTCGACTAATTAACTATTAAGGAAATTATGCGTTATTGGATTGATTATCAACCCATTTCTGTCCAGCTGTTTGATATTGGTCTCGTCTCTGAGGGACAGTGGTGTAGGGTCATGGTCCACCACGCTAACCAAGTGGCGATTGGTAGACTTCACACGAATTTCCTACTCGATATTTTCTTTACCGTTACATGAAATTACAATTAATTTCTAATGTATATTGCAAAACACACGAAGTCATTAGATTCGCTTCCCAGTCAACACGTCACCTGATTAGTATATTCAATTTTTCAATCTGAGTGTTTGTATAACATCTGTTTATCCTATATACATGACATAGAAATACCTTAGACTTCGTGTGATAAAAGCAGCGTTGAAATAAACATTGAATGATTCCTTAATCGAATCCTTTTTGCGCGTTCCAAGCAATTGTATGATAAATTCTTGTTCCACTCCAGCGATATCAAAAGCCAAATCGTGACGTGAAGCTGGTACTAGCTTAAATTAGTTCTCAGATGTTTGACGTACAATTTGTAACCAGTCGGCTATAATGTAAACGCTACTGAACCCGAACGAGAAATCAATCGGATGGTAAGGGTTTGGTGAGATATCTAGCGTAGAAACGTCGCGAGGATAAAGATTTGTCTGATATTAACGGGATTCTTCAAGTATTGTGTTTTGGCGTAAGGTTGAGATAATAACGTGTGAAGTTAACGTGGATAAAGATTTGTTTAATTGTAAGCGTAATCGTCAAGTTTTCTTGTTAAGTGTAAGCTCAAGATTACCGTCAAAACGATGTCGAATATTGGTGCATTTTTCATATATTACTGTAGATAATAATGTAGGACGAAGTACCAAGCAAGCATATACTCCGTGTATGCAATTAATCTCTGTGACATACCCCAAAACAGGGTTTTCGTTTTACCCAAGATAGACTTTATGTTATCTATTCTTAGTCATTATTAAATGACTAAGGCATATTTCTTAGTATTTGTATCTTACCACACCCAAAACCCCTACAGATTAAGATGGACCGCTAAGTACGCGTATGTTTGGCCACACCCTTCGAAATAAAATGTACCCTTGACACAGCTTTAAGGCATAAGCTGTAGCGGTGGTGCCACGAACTGTTATTCACTTATTCGCTATTCTTTCCACCATACGCCAAAGCTAAGGTATCAGGTATACAGGCAGGAGTATCGATCCATATCTACTTGTGTGGGAAGGCAATTCGAATTACTGCCCGACCTTAAGTCGGTGTTGCCTTGTGAAGTAATTGATTTGGCAATTCGTTCATTCTACTTGACGTCATAAGATTCGAAATCACCTACAGATATCAAGAGGTCTGAAATAATCGGCAATAAATAAATGGGGCAGAATACAAACAGATGAATGCAATAGTGTGAAAGTGAAGATGATGGGTTTTGAAGGTGGTAGAACCAACTGTGATTGTAATCTACGACATCCCCACTACACCTATTTCTACCGAATAACATCTGTTGAGGTGCCTACAGCCCCGTGACTCGTATGTCAATGATGACAAAGTTAAGAAACGTTTAACGCGGTCGGTAGTTGGATGGATGACCGCTATTGCTTAAATTTCGGTCGCTTCCTTCTTCGGAGAGTATGTTAGACTATAGATCACTGTTGTTACCATAGAATAGCAGTCTTAAAGCCATTTTTATTTCGGGTCTTATTTCGGGGGTTTGCAACCATCCG
This sequence comes from Codatractus alcaeus, assembly GCA_018251115.1. Lineage (NCBI taxonomy): Eukaryota > Metazoa > Arthropoda > Insecta > Lepidoptera > Hesperiidae > Codatractus > Codatractus alcaeus. Next base: position 5,678 of record DWOQ01000054.1, read on the forward strand.
ACTCGGGTTGGCCAATCCGCAATGGAGAAAATTCCCCGCCAGTGGAACCTAAAAAGTTGCAGCAAGCTTATAGCAGCGGTAAGCGCTGCTGTGATTTAATTAGATGAATATGGTAAAGGAGAAACTTAGTCCTTATTGGTAGTAACGTCTGTGGCAGGCGCTAGGTAGGACACCAGTCTAATCAAAAATTAAGTACATATATCCATATAGACGCCACCTTAACATCAAGTGTCCACTTGTAACATTATAACATCATTGTCATTTTATGTTTTATTCTATTTTTTTTCTATTATTCATATTTTGTACAAGTATTATTTTTTTATATCTATGTTATATTTTCTATTTTGATTATTAATTTTCTTTTTCTTTTGTTTTTATTTTTTGAGCAATCAACCCCATTCAAATGGCGTAGACAGCTATTTGGAACCAAGCATCCGATACAACACCGAATTAATGATAAACACGACATAAATGGGCTAACAAGACAATAATTTCCAGCGCGTACAAGCTTCGTAACCGAAGTCCTTATAAATCGCCCGCAATCTGCTGTTTCGTGTTCACAGTCATTACGCGGCCATCCCATACATTTTGCCAATCGCCAGCATTCAATATAACGGTTTGTCCGAAATATCGTTATTTGTCCGATAAGTGTACATTGTTGTGAGCTTTCAGTAATATTCACTCGTTTTTATTAAGCCCACGTTACTGTTATTTGGGGAATAAAAGCTATCGCAAGTTTCCATTGTTGAAGTTGTGTTCAGTTTAAGTGCTTTACAATCTTTCAGTTTCTCTGTAAACACTTTCCGCTTTTTTCTTTATCAACTGTATCGAATTACATGTCATGCCAATGAGACAAAAATACTCACATTAAAAAAAAAATCATTCTGGCTGGCTATAACCTCCTGACGACCCGCGTACTTCATGTAGTACATAGAAATTAAAAAAATCCGCCAAAAATGTTTGAAATGGCAACCCTGTCTTGATGTTACAGTGCCATCTGTTAGTTCTTTTTGATTAACTTTCACCCAATTTGTACTCTGTTATATCTGTCATTTCGATAAAAATGGCAACCAAAGCAAGTGATGTGGGAGCGCGCTGGCGCAGACGTAAGTTTATCCATGTTAATCTTTATTGTATGATTGATATTATGCATAATTTTTATATAATTTACCTAAACTAACATTATTTGTATGATCTGCACCGATATTTATTGAAAACATGCAAAAATCACTATACTATAACCCCAAACATTTTTATGTCCTCTGCAAAGTACAAAGGTCGCGAACTAAGTTTTTGCATTACTAACTGCCCGTGTACTGCATAAAGAACATAGCTTGATTTCAGGGATTATTTATGGGTTATGAATTTTATTTCAGCCATGACTGATGAAGACATTGCAGAACTACTAAATGAATCTGAATTTGACTATTCAGGCGATGATTCAGATTGTGATCCAACCTTTAAACCTCCAGAACTTGACTGTCGTGTCACCGTTAATGATAACGATATGAACAGTACCGGTTCGGATGATTCAGATAATTCTCCTGAATTAGATCATCCTACACGTTCACCTACATTATCTACTGACTCTAGAGCTCCACGGTTACGAAAAAGAGCACAAAGTAGACGACCAAGCAGAAGTCGTGGGTCTCGTAGTCGAGGCAGGGGACGTTCACTTACAAATCCTCGTATTATTACACTTCGCGGAAACACTGAGAGTGACAATGAGTCACTAGACAGATGGTCAGCTGATGCGTTTGAGCCCGAAGACAGAAGTTTAATGCAACCAGCTTACCTGGCCATAGATTCCACTAGTTGGAAGTGGCAATCATTCTATGAACAATACATTAGTAACGAAATCCTGACTACCATTGTTCATTGCACAAACAGGACCAACATATTGCATAAAGGGAAAACTCTGGGATTAACAATAAAAGAATTAAAAGTTTTCCTTGGAATAACTATGGTTATGTCTGCTCTCCAATATCCCCAAATCAATATGTATTGGTCAGGAAAATATAGAGTGAACATTATTGCTTTAGCAATGACACGAGCCAGATTTTATGCTATCAGGACGCAATTAAAATGTGTATACGATGCGGATGTTACTTCGGAGCTGAAAGAGGAAAAAATTTGGAAAGTTAAACCGTTATTTGATTGTGTTTTGAATGGCCGCCATCAACAAGATTGTCCACATAACATGTGCATTGATGAAATGATATTTCCTTTTACAGGGCGATGCCACATGCGAAAATATTGTCCAAATAAGCCCAACCCAGTTGGCCTCAAAGTGTTTGTACTTGGATCACCACAAGGTATTGTATGTGATATGATAATTTATCAAGGAAACAAAACTTTTTCAGAACTTAACTCCCAAGGATTTGGATTGGGTGAATCAGCCGTTCTATATCTTACACGAACTCTAGTTCCAGGCCATTCCCTTTACTTTGATCGTTACTTCACTTCGGTGAAGTTGTGTGACGAGTTAATCAAGAGAGGATTTCATGGAACCGGTACTATTCAGAGAGGAAGAATCCCGAAAGATTGTAAGTTGACACCTGAAAAAGAATTTAAAAAACTGCCACGAGGTTCGAGTGAAGTCAAGGTGCGATAAGATAGACTACTTGCAATAACAATGTGGCTTGACAACAAACCCGTGATGATGATATCTTCTCTCTATAGCAATAAAACTGAAGATGACTCTGAGATGGTCAAAAAAGACGAAGCGCTACGTAAGAGTGAAAAGGCCGGAAGTTATTAAAAAATACAATCAAAATATGGGAGGGGTGGACCTCGCCGATCGCATGTTGTCTATTTGCCCCTCATGAAGCAGGTCCATCAAATGGACTGTAAGGATGATGTCACATCTTTTTGATTTGGCGGTGGTCAATTCATGGATTCAATATCGAGCGACAGAGTTAGAAAAAAAACACAAACAGGGCCCATATATGGAAACTTCGAGACTACAAGCTTAGCTTAGAGACCAAGCTGATTGAAGATAATGACACGGAGAGTGACGGCGATAGTGATCCAGACCAGCTAAAAGATGGTTCCAAATCTTTTAAACATAAAAAGCGCAAAGTTATGATATGCACAGAGTTAGAAACCAGTTCCAACTGTTGTTAACGTTGATCTCTGAAAATAAATAGTTTATGTGATAACATAAGAGTACTTAAGCATACTAGGGTTTTTTTTTGAGCATTAAGTCTTTGGACGATTTATTAAAAATTTGTATAAAAGAAATACAAATATGTTTTATTTTTGATTTAAGGATGAAATGTTACAAAATTCTACCTGGTTGAAATCAGATGTAACCCTTATGTCTAACGAGAAGTACATGTAAATTGGCTGCTACTGTACTTTATAAAGAACATTAGGAAAAACTGGATTTTCATGGTTACGATTTTTTTTCACAATTTTTCTCGAAATACTTATACCATCAATAATAAACTGTAGATGTTTCATGAAAATACTTAAACTTTAGGAGTCTTGGTTGTCAGGAGGTTAAAACACCAAATAACTACAGAATCGTTTTTTATTTAGTTTATAACAATAATCTTAGTATAGTAGTAGTATAGTCAGGAAAAAAAATGGTAATGCAAAGAGCTTTAATTATTCAAATAGTAAACATTATAATTAGAAAGTCTCATTTCCTTTGCACTGGTTTTCAATTCATACACTTACATAATCATTACGAAATAATCACAATAATAGATACATACAATAATAGATATATCTCGGAGAAGCTAAGAATCGCTAATAGGCCTACAAGCCATTATGTGAAAAGTTAAATACAAGTACAGCCCCAACTTGGTTCAAAATAGTAAAGAAACCATATACACACAAGGTCACAAATTTAAAGGTCGTAAACTTTTCGACGTCAGGCGGGCGCGCAGTGGTATCGACGACTACACCGCGATTAAAACAAAAATTATTTGGACAACACGTGACAGGTGGAGAGGGAGGTTATATGGCTCGTTTTGATTATAATTAACTTAGAAGAGGGTACTTAAAGCAAGAAATTGTTCTAACGAAAATATTAGGAATTGTAAAAGATTTTAAGTGCGGTCGAATCGACTCCGCGCGCCTCCCTTAATGTTAAATGACTTTGACAGCGGCCCTTATTGGAGTACGGACTTTTTTACAATTTTTAATATACATTTTTTAAATCTCAATACAGCGATAGTTACTTCGAATAGTCGATCATTTTACCGATGAATTTAAACCATAAAATAACAACTGTTAGAAACTGATGGATATTGTTCGTACCTATAATCTATCAATTTTGTTGTGATATTTCTAGCATAAAATGACGTTGACAAACATTATAAACGACATCGTTTTAGTAAAATAATTGGACAAAAATACTGAGTTCTTAATTGAATAGACGCAAACAGCCAAAGTGCTCTATTAAATTCAAACACTTATTCCATTGCTTTTAGGCAAATTGTGAAGTGTATTCCTGTAATTACATTTCAAGAAGAAACCGATAAATTTGGATTTATATTACATTAAGTATATCAGATATGTCAAATAGATAAGCGTACTTACTTAGTGTTAATACCATTTTCAAGTAATGCCCAAATTGAATGTGCCTTAATAATTTACTTTTAGAAAGAGCATAATTGAATCTAATTGTATTATCGAAATCACTAGAAACGTCCAAAACGTAGGTGCTTATCTACGTAAACGTCTCTTTTCATTGAAGTTTCAAGTAAATTGGTCATTTTTAACGTTAATAAAGTACAAAAAATGGGGACAAGCGCCTATTTTTGTTCAGTTACAATTTTAATTTAATTTTTTAATTGATTATTGAACCTGTTAATATTTACTGCGGAAAAGATGTTGAAACGAGTTTTTTTTTTAAATTCAATATTATTTAATTGCAATTAGAAGTAATCTTTACGCGATCTATATTACTTGAAATCGATCAATTTGTCATATCCCGTATGGTCTAGTGGCTAGGATACCTGGCTTTCACCCAGGAGGCTCGGGTTCGATTCCCGGTACGGGAAGTATTTTTATTTAAAGAAATTGTCTATTTTTGTTTAATTTAATATATAGCACTTACTAATTCGATACTGAACTTAACAGGTGATTAATTTCGATTTTATTCAACCGATTGATTCAACCACGACAAAATGTATCTATTTATTTTAAACATTTTTGTTGTTTTATTATTGATCATAAATGACCATAAATATATTGAATACAATTATAATGTACCAGATATCGGTATACCTACCTACCCGCGGATAATAGATCCGTTTCCATAACCGTCAGTTTTGTAGCGGATCTTTTACGGAGAGGATGAAATGCTATTCTTATATAAGTGATTAGGTAGAATTTAAAAAACTATTAGATTCCACTCAGAGTTTGTTTTTAATATATCAAATATTTGGCACTCTTATACTGAAAAAAATTATACTTAACGTACCACTACGTTACCATACCAATAGTACATCAAATGTACTTAATCAATTATATAATTATATTTATATGACATCCGTATTCGCATCATTCATACAGACTCGGGTCGATTACAGTTTTCTTATTATGTATAAAACTATAAATAGTGTAGTGTTACGCAAGTATTGTTTTTTTTATTAAAGGTATTGATATACAAAAAAGGCATATTATATTCATTATAAGATTATGCAAAAATACTTGTAAAATGTCGTCCAATTAATAAAACTTATTATTTTATTACTTTTGTAAATTGATTTACTCAACTTTATTTTATTTCGTTGTTTATATACCACCGCTTAACCACCGGCTTTTACCGGCTGTGCGCATCGCAAAATGCATGAAGCCACAGAAAATAAAATAACAAGTGTCAACTTCAAGATGGCAAAGACTTTAGGTTCGAGTTTGTAGGTGTTTTATTCAAATATGAGTTTACAGGAGAGATTGAAATCAATTTTAAAAGTATTAAAGTTTACTTCAATATGGGGAACAGGTGCAGTGATCATAGCATACCACGTAAATCAGACTTACAAAGCTATTGGCAAAATTGTGAATCCAAGTGTACTGGAGGCGGAAAAAAAATATAACCCGGAGTATATTTACATCGACGATCCATCTTACAGCGCTACATTAAAATTGGAACATGATCGAGCAACTAAGCAGTCAGTGGGGTTTTCGCGTATTTGGAAGAGTTTGAAGCATTCCTTAGCATGGAGGTTACTGTGGTTGTGTCGACATGGGAATAAGGAGCAACGCAACATAGCGTTGGAACAGTTGGCTGCTTTTAAAAACAATAAGAATTGGGATTGCCTTAAACTAGCTCAAGCTCTCGACCAGAACACTGCTGTGTTGCTCGCGCGCACGCGGGGCGCTGACCTCCGATATTTCCTCCCACCTCCGATCCACGTCCGAAGAGCAGCGCTCTCCCCGGAGCTGCTATCATTTAAATTCAGAGACTTGATCACAGCAGTTCACACTTTGAACCCACATAGCTGTATACAAAATTTCCTTTCAAAATATTTCTTTAATCTCCAGGAGCATGCAATGGAAGCTGACTCTGTGCCTAAAAAACCAGACAATCTCAGCGAAAGAGATCTGTGCATATTATGCATGGATGCTCTATACCACCATGTTTCATTATTCCACCAGCCAAATTACATCAACGACAGCTCAGCTGATTTGTTAGTTAAGACGGGCCTCCTATCACGCTTGGCTGAAGCAATGCTAAGGTATAAGAATGATGTAGATATAGACATGGCAGTGCTTAGAATTCTCACAGTTCTAAGTGTTCATAGTGACTTGTTAAAACAATTTTTCCAAAATGGTCTTATTAGAGATTTGTCACGCCTCATAAGATCACAAGATGTCCGCTTGTCAAGCTCTGCTGCAGTTATCCTCACTAATCTATCTGGAGAATGTTGTTATAGACCTGGACTTTATCTTTTGCACCCATTATACAGAACAAGTACTCCGCACACATGTGACACACTACTAGTGCATGGCCTTCGAGGTGGAGTGTTTGTTACATGGCGGCAAAGGGACCGTAAATGTGCAGAGCCAGTTGGTATTGTGGATGCCACTGTATCAGATGTAGATTGTGATACATGTGAAGTGAGTAACAACGTGACAAACTCTACAAAGTATCTTGACCCAGAATTACAACAAGTCATGGAGGACATAATGGAAATGGAAGATGAAGCTTTGCTCTCTAATATAGAAGTGGTCTTGCACGATATTCCTATGGAAGCAAAAAGGGAGCCGAGCAACACATACTCGTTTACAGCTAACAAAAAACGGTTGGCACTTATTCAAGAAGAAGAGGATCAGTGCAATTACACATACTGCTGGCCGAAGGATTGGCTTCCAAAAGATTGCTCCAATTTAAGAGTATTAGGTGTCAATTATTGGAGTTCATTGTCTGAGTGGCTAGAAAGGTGCCCTCTACAAAATGCAGATATTACTTCCAAAGCCTCAGAACTAGCACCAGCACTGGTTGATGCAGGAGTGGGAACAAAAAATATGGTCTGGCTAACACATTCCATGGGTGGGCTCATTGTTAAACAATTACTTATAAATGCGGACCAAAGCATAGATAGTCACATAAAAAAGCTATGTGAAAAAACAAAAGCAGTGTTGTTTTACAGTACACCTCACAAGGGCAGTGCCCTGGCCACTATGCCTCGTGCAGCAGCGGCTGTTCTGTGGCCCTCCAATGATGTTACACAGTTACGAGAGAATTCACCAGAATTGTTACAGATGCATAGAGGTTTTATACAAATTGCTGATAAATATGGTTGGGAAACAATTAGTTTTGCTGAAACAATGCCCACCCTGGTAACAGCATTCAAAGTTCCTATACATTTTGTTGAATCATACTCAGCTGATCTTGGTCGAGGTGTTTTCTATAAGTTGCCGCTTGATCATTTGTCTATATGTAAGCCGGCTACTCGACAATCTATTTTGTACACTGCAGTGTTGGACGTTATACAAAAGGCGACACCTCAAGATATTGAGTACAGATACTCCGATACTTTCTTCCAGAATTGGATCGGTAAATTCTGGTGGCCTTTAAAAATAAAAGCAAAGGAAGTATTGAAACGTCTAGATGAATCACATAGTAGTGATGGTCTACACTGGTTTGAAAAGATACTTTTGGAAACTTTTACTGATGGATTTACAGATTAATTAATATAATGTGAGGTATGTATACCACTTGATATAATAGCCTAATTTCTTAATTATATTCTTGGATAATATTCTGCCCCACTGCTTTGGTGAGGACTTCTTTAAGGATGAGAAGAGTTTGAGTTTGAGAGTTGAAGGTGTCCACCAAGATAGAATGCTTTTTAAGCATTTTGTATGCTGCTATTATACTATTTATGTATGTAATGAGATAGGATTGCCACTCATAAACATTTGTAATCAATTCCATATAGGACCTTAAGGGTTAATTTGGACTGCCTATCCCTTACTGCACCCTTCAAACCAGGACACATTAGAACTGATGTTATAGAGCTGAATATTTGGTGGAGTGGTGGTAGTACCAGAATTTCATCGAAACCTTTTTTGAGAACTTTTGTATTTGCAATGTTTTTGATAAGTTTTCTAAAAAACATTAATAAACTTGAGAAGCTATTGTCATTACTGAACTTTACTGATAAGTTTAATGTATGGGATTGTACAATATTAATCATTAATACATATTGATATCATAACTATTGGCAGGGAAGGTAGCTTCACTAACCTTTGCCAGATATTTTGGATGTAATATAAATTAAAAAAATATTTTTGCATTTAAAACAGCAATAATATTTGCCTTTTGTTTTTAAATACCTATGAAGGATTTTGCACATCGCTGCAATCTCTTGCAAATAAGTCAAATATTTATTCACAATATGAATTTATTTACAAAAGAATGTCATATAATAACACTACTATTAAGACATAATATGTAACTTCATTGGCTTTATGATGCAATATAAAAATCAGTGATAGTCTAGTGGTTAAAAACTCGAAATTTCATTTCATTTTAGTGACACGAGATGAATAATAGACAACGACAACCTGAAAAAATTGTAAAAAAAATCTGAAAAGTGTGAAATGTACCAATTTGCACTTGGCCAGGACATGAATTGATGATGACTGTTGATTGATTGATTGATGCATCTGCAAAAACAGCATACACTAGATATAGTGTATAAATGATAATGTACACAATGACTTAATTATTTTTTGTTTTGCAATTTCAGGCTCTATATTTGCATGGTGTCGGACACTAAGGAAACTATGGATTTAGATGAAATAATGCTTGAAGAACGGAAGCGAAATATTGGTTAACTGCCTGGTGTAGAAACATTTATGTCTTAACTTGATAATGATAATAAAGGTACTATTGTACCTAATATTTGAGCTCATTAGAAAAACCATTATACTATCAAGTCATGGTATTGCATTGGCATGTTACTATATATTATATAATACTCTTTGTATTCTTTAAAATTTTTCGTTATGAACATTGACAATAGGTCCTACCTATTGCATGTTGTTTTTAATGTTGGTCAATACTAGATATGTTTTTGTGATCTTTGTATGTACCTTATTACTATTTAGTAACGTTTGTGATCCTGTTGTGAGTATAGCTATGTATTAGAAGGATTTTTTTAATGTAACTTATTGTTGTGAATTCATACTTCGAATTTTTAAAATTTGTGTGAGTGTGCGCCTTATTTTGACGTGTGGTGGCCGCTAATAGTACTACCTATCTTCCCGTGGATGTCGTAAGAGGCGACTACGGTACAAAATTCCAAGTAATACGCATAGCCAAGAAAGGTCACTATACCATAAAAAGCCAGAAATGGTAGGTGCAGAATAGTGCCAGTGCCCCGCTATTCCTGGCCATGGTAGAAGCCACGGTAAAGGCGAGACAGAGGATGCTAAGTATCCTCAGCAAAGACCGTGCCACAAACAATGACGACTTCTGCACCTGCAACATAAATATCAAACTGAGAACTGACGAGAAGATGCAGCTGGATGATGAGATGGACAAGTTAAACTGGAGTGTTTTGGAATTATCTTTTGGGAATTCCGAAGACAGGGAGAGGACTAACACCTGCCCCCAAGTGGTGTCTGGTGTTTCATGCACAAGTTCCTTCGTTAACAATGTGATGAAGTGGAAAGTGTGTCGGCAAGGGCAGCGTACCTTATACTCAGAATATCTAAATGGTATTTATTGAAGGTTATGAAGATACCTGCATTATTTGACTACCCGCGTG
>DWOQ01000055.1:0-15891 GCA_018251115.1 Codatractus alcaeus
TATTATACTTTATTTTAGTTTGTAAGTATTGTACATAATTAAAGTTGATTATTTGTATATAAATTTAAATTTTATTTCTAGATTTAATATTTGATTTTAATTTAATAGCAGAGCTAATGCTACAACTATAACTCCTTTTATGTCCCATTGCTAGACGGGTCTCTCCTATGGGAGATGCCTGAAGGCAACAGCACCACGCTGCTCCAATACATATTGGTGATCTATATGATATTACATGTCTAACACACAAAAAGGATATTACACCAGTAAACCGATCCACATAAGTAAAAGAACGTAAAATAATAATTTAAGAAGTCGATACATGTTTAATCTTAATGGGATATTATTATCCCATTGACAAATATACATATAATACATACACCAAAAAGTTTACATCACTTAAATATTTATGCGCCAAAACTTTGTCTCAGATGACTACAGCCTATAGCCAAGTTCCGAAACGAACTTAACGCTGTTTACACCAAATAACAGATCCAATTGAGAGATTCATTGTCTAGACTGGATTTGAACTGAAAGAAATTGTCTCTTTACCGACTACTACGAAAAAGAATCGAACGAGGGTATAAAATTTAGCGAAAGGTAAAGACTCAATGTTTATAAGCCACATTTGAAACTAATCCGTAGAACTTACATTAAGCAGTTTAAGGATTTGGTGTGTATAAGATTTAAATAATTGAATGAAAAAATCTTATTTCTACGAAGAGATGTGACTTCTTTCTTAAATTATTTCACAATATTTTCATTCCATATAAAAGATTGTGCAAAGCCGTTGGAGAATAACTTATCACTTATAAGAAGTTCATATATATGTAAATATTCTCCACCTACAATATTTTAATAGCAGGATATGAGATGGAATGTAGTTTCCTATTTACTAAAATGGCGGCGCTCTCACTCATTTTGTTAAAAAATATTGTCTTAGCAAAGTAATCGCTCATCGCCTCCCTTGCCCTACGGGAGATAATGTATTCAGGCCACGCATAGAAAGGCGAAATGAAGCCCGGGACAATCGAATGCGAAAAGGAACAAACGATCTCGAATAAGGATAAAATTTTATGTAAGATCGCGCACCCACGGTCTTTTGAATCTGCAATTCATCGTCACAAATACTTGCCAATTTAAAGGGGTTTTTAAGCTATTGTTTACAACGACCGCTTTATTTCAACGTGATTGCTTTAGCTCCTTTGTTTTCCGTAGATGTATTATTTGTAAACGAATTTCCTGGCCGACCAATGTATCACGTGTAATGATGATCGTAAGCAACTGGAAAAATACGTTGTTTCCTTACAATTGCTACACACTCGTAAGAATGTTTTATCAAATAACATTTGCAAAGGTTACCTTTAACGACGAATAACGTTAATATTCTATCAGTTCTATGAACACTTCGCAACTCGTAAAGAGATGGCGTCACAAGTATCCTGAATCACGCTATCGAAGTTTCCTAAACATCTTGCATATATACAAACTCCGAACTGAGTCTATAGGAGCATGGTCGCTCCCCAGGCATGATTACCTCGCCTGGCGAAAGATCTTCCATTGCGAAACAACTTTCAATAATTACATAATGAAGATGTCTTTCCTATAGCCAATTAAACGCTTGCTTTGACTGATATACTTATTTTAAATTAACCGAAGTCGCCCGATACGACTTTTATTTGCTTTATCCTGTATACATCTAAATAACTAATTAAAACGAAATATTTATAAAAAAGTAGGTAAACTACTGATTGATATTGTTAGTCACAAAGTAAGCGATTACCATAACGAATACGTTAAGTAAAGTAAGAGCAACAACTCTAAGTCATCCATGTTGTTGCTAGTAGTGTAACCTCTCCTTTTGATCGCAGGTCTCGATCACGATCTCAGTCGCGGTCACTGACCCCAAGTGGTTCTCCGCCTCCTCCGCCCGCGCCGCCTCCCCCGCCGCCACCACACACGCTGCATCCTGACAATGCTCTGGGTAAATATTCTTCATGACACTGTTAAAGCAACAATACTAGACCGGACGCTGTAAAGTAAATATTGGTTTGGAGGTTCTGTTGTATATCTAATGATGGTAATATCTTTATGTAACTCAATCACTAAGTACACCATTTAATGATCCATTGCAATATTCCAGGTCGGGGTGCGTTAAGCGTCGCTGGTCGTCAACTTAGTGACCACAGTAACAATCGCGAGTCATCATTAGACGATTCGGGTGTCGTCGATGATCATGATGATGGGGAGCATACGTCTGACGACCAGGCAACGACACATCCGCGAAGGACGCATCTGTTGCCACCGCCAACACCACAACCACACCCACCGCCAACTACACTACCCCTGATGAAACAAGTATGAAATATATTTATAAATCCGAGTTTCATGGACTTTAGCTACAGACGTTAAAAAAACGTCATTATTAGAAGCAACTATAATTCATTATTTACATACGATGTAAATTTGCGGTTGAGAATAACGTATACAATTTTAAATTAAATCATAGAGTTAAGTAGGAATATTCTAAGATAGATTTCTATGAAAAGCAATCTGAGATAAACTTGATGTTGCAGGAAAAGGAAAAGAAGAAACAAGAACCCAAACCAAAGAATGGTTCTAAAGTAGAGAAGCAAACAGAGAAGGCAAAAAACGGTGAAAAGAGCAGCATTCAAGAAAGATATCCGCTTAATCCAGATTACCTCAATCAGATCGTGGTGCTAGGTAAAGCAAAGCCTTTGTTATTTAATGCACTATTTTATTTAATATGTAATGCAATCAAAGAAATAATTAAGTTAAGTATGGTGTTCTCGAGTTTGGTTGCGTTACATGAAATATCTTCTATGATTGGCACGGCTTCGACACAGAAGAGCACAAGAAATCTAACACAAAACGACGCAGCCCTTATTTCAGAATGAATGCTTTGCAAACACAAAAGTATTTGAGATTGTCAAAAGCTTTTCAATCTACAATTTTCAACCAATCTTTATCTTCTTTCATCGAGTAGTTTAGAGTTTATAATGAATGTAAGATATTAATTGATATGCAAACGACGTGCATGAACACTTTTCTATATTCTTACGAACACATAGGACATTCCCTTTAGGTACTTCTAACTTTCAGTGCTTGCGTCCTTTGCAATTCTATTATCATCCAGAATAGTGTACAGACTGCAAATATTTATCTTTATTATAAAATACTATTATCTGTAGTTACTACGACCTCATTATTTTTTGACTACTCTAACCTCAAACCTAATTAGTCACTCTTTTTCAACTCGCATCTGCAAAGAGATGATATTTTCTTTGGATTTCTGAAGCATTATGTAAGATTTTTTTCTATAACTTTAATAACTTTATTCTGATTTTTATAAGCCATAATCAACTTAATTAAGTGCTTGAACCAAATGAAGCTGACTACGTTAGCTTTAAAGGTTTAATTAGTATATACAATAGATTAAGTAATAATTTGCACAAACCCCTTAAATGTTACCAAGATGTAGAAACAAGTATGTAAAAATGTAAGCAGCCAGTGTCTGAGAAACAGCCATTTGTCTCCTAATCAAAACCATTTTATTTAAATAAGAATATTTTATAAAATTACTGTAATAAAATGTAATTAAATCCTCCGAAATAACACGATACAAGCAAATATGCTATATCGGCTAAGAACGATTCTTGATGCTCGATGATATAAATTTATAAAATATTCTTGATTCTTGATGACACTACCACAAGAATTTGAATTTCATCAGCGTGGTATATTCTAAACGCGTTGATTAAGTTGTTTTGTGCTATACTAACGATAAATGGTTGTCTAGTGGCTGATAAGGTTCACCATTAGCTTCACGTCACAATGGGGTGACGCCTCATTGGGCACTCTTATACGACACTGTTGCAATTTCGCTTCTACCCTCATTAATATCGTCAGGGGCGGACTGGCCATACAAGCGCGCGCCCGACCTCCCCCAAGCGGAGACGACGAAAATTAATGAGCTCAGTTTATTGGCAGCCACGCACAAATCTCATATGGGCAATTACGAGCAAAATTGCACTTACTTCACAGGTTAGTAAAACACAGACGCCAACGCTTTTGCCCCCCAGTCCACCCCTGTTCCTCACGGGAAGACTGCAGGGTGATTATGCGATTGGTTGATTTGGTGTCGACTGATCGTCTAAGGAATCGCATTCAAGTCTCATTTTCAGGACCACTTGATTAATACACATAAATAATTGTTTTCCGTTAATAACTTTTTCTAACTTTTATGCGATTCAATTTGGGATCAACAAAATTGAGTATTCCAATTTGGTCAGTGTTTTCCATTTAAATTAACTATTGGCAATCCTAAATTTTTTACCGTGCATTTTTCTATTTAGTCCCAATTTTCCGCTTTCAATTGCATGAAGAATTTGAGAACTAATAACGTTGATGACACACTAGCCTAGGTAAAGTTACAGACAGAAGCTTTGCATTGAAATAATCTACGCTTTATTATGCTTTCGCTATCCTTGATTACTTCTTTTCTATTGTCCTTTTTTGTCTTTCTGTGGTGTTTGTTGCTTCTTTTTTTAATTCAGGCCCAGACCAGTACTAATGATCACAATTGCTCACAGATGAACTCGTGGATAGGAACTGCGAATGCTGCGTTACTTGCTGTATAGACTATGAAGGCTGGCTACAGTTCCAGAACTGTCTTTATGGGATCGTAAAGGACCCCTTGTTCGAGTTGTTTATAACAACTTGCATAGTTCTGAATACACTTTTTCTTGCTTTAGAGCATCATGGCATGAGCGAAAATGTTAGACAGGCATTAGATATAGGAAATAAGGTAATGTTATTGTTGATTTAACTTCTGTTATCACCCCTTTATGCATAACACTTCATTGTATTGTTACTTAAAGTTTTAATCTTTCAGGTATTCACGTCAATATTTACGTTAGAATGTATAATGAAAGTGATGGCAATGAGTAAAGACTTCTTTGCTTGTGGATGGAACATATTTGATTTAATTATAGTGTCAGCTAGTCTTCTTGATCTCATATTTGAACTTGCTGATGGCCTATCAGTGTTACGAGGCCTGCGTTTGGTAAGTTGCTTGAATTAACACTTTCTTCACTTAATCACAAAAATAAGTCACAGAAAGTATCTAGAAAAATCCTATGATTTTAGCTCAGAATTGATTATTTTTCACGTCCTTTTTACGTACGCTCTTTTTAATTACGAGCTGTTGGTCTATTGATTTTAACACTAGTAATAATTCTATTTCAGTTGCGTGTGTTAAAGTTAGCTCAATCATGGACTACTATGAAAGTGTTGTTGAGTATTATAATATCGACAATAGGTGCTCTCGGTAATTTGACATTCGTGTTAGTGATAGTTATATACATATTCGCTGTTATCGGTATGCAACTGTTCTCCAAGTCCTACACGCCAGACAAGTTTGATCCGGATCCTGTGCCCAGGTATGAGAAATCTATTAACATAATACGTATTCTGTAAATAAGCTAAATTACAATTTACGTTACAATATTGAATTTGCTGTAGTATTGCATACCTCCGTATAATGTAGCAGAACTTTTGATCTACGATTTTATTTAGGGATAGTTATAGATGTTGTTATGAAATTGACTTTCTATTAAATACAAAATGACTGCAGACATACTATGCTACCAATTGATACATGATAATCGTTTTCTTATGTTACAATCCTCGATTCTAAATTATTGTCGACAACTGAAGGTGGAACTTCAACGACTTCTTCCACTCGTTCATGATGATATTCCGGATCTTGTGTGGCGAATGGATCGAGCCTTTGTGGGACTGCATGCGAGCTGAACAGGCCAGTGGGGCTGAGAGCTGCTTCTTCATCTTCCTTCCGGCTCTCGTGATGGGTAACTTCATGGTGCTCAATCTCTTCCTCGCCTTGCTGCTCAACAGCTTCAACAGTGAGGAACTTAAGAATAGAAAGGAGGTATATACTTTGTATTGTATACTTTGTTAATATATATACTTAATATGTATACTTTGTTAACATAAGATAATTTATGTTATCTTTTTTACAGGAAGTAGGAGAAGATTCAAAATTAGCTAAAAGTTTCGATAGAATACGTTCTATAGTAAGAAAAAAAGGTTTCCTTATATCGAAAAGCAAAGAGACTGAAAAAAAATCTAAATTAGAAGAGCTAGTTAACGAATTTATGATACAACACCGCGCTATGAAGGAACAAAAAGTGTCAATTCCAAGTGAGCAGAGATTTTCGGGACCCGTACAGGAAACTATCCTGTTTCCCCATGACAATATATACAATCATAGTTATCAAGAAGCATTAAATAGGTAAGGTATTATATCATTATATTATCATCATCAAAACAATACAAAAACAATATATTGTGCATAAAAAATTGCGGTGATTTTTCAGGCCAATTTCCGTAGGTTCTGATTTTGCCTACCCTCATCTCTATCAAGCTAGCAATAATTTTAATCATGGAAGCCAAGAAACTTTGAAAGATGTTCGCGACTTAGCAACTGAACATAAAATTACTAGCATTCGGGAAGATTCCAAAGAAAATCTAGATGAAACATCCTCAACAGAACATCAGGTTCAAGCTCAGAGATTATTAAATCAAATGTCTTCGGGGTACCACACTCAGCCTTCAGATTCAAGAGGTAAATGAAAAATATATTTTGCACAAAAACATATAAACTAATGTGTATTCATAAATTGCATAACTATTTTTAGATGAAAATGAGCATTACGAAATGGCCCAAATATCGAGCCGGACGACACCTGAAAAATTTAGAAAGCAGACTCCCAATATCTTATATAGTGATCCATTATGTAGACCAGGAGAAGAAGATATGAAGCACCCTTGGCAAACTTTGGTTTCTTACGTAGATGAATTAACCGTAGGTGGAAGGAAAAACTCCAAAGGACAATACATTGATGCAATGGGAAAATTTCCTGGATTTGGAAAGCAAAAAGAGCCCAAAGTTCCACAGGATTGCTTTCCTCGTCAATGCTATAAAACGTTAGTAATTTACAATATATTGCCTACTTAGTATACTTTATTATATATGTTAGTATACTCTGCCATTCTTCAAGTTGTTTTATAATTTTATTTTGTTCTAGTTGTTCCTGTTGGGATGCTTGCATTCGAACCAGATTAGGTCAAAAATGGATGTTTATACGGACATATATTCTCCGTTACGTCGACACCCCTGCTTTCGAATGGTTCGTGTTAGTGCTCATATTCGCTTCCAGCATCACTTTGTGTTTCGAAGATATCCACCTTGAGAAGAATATACCTTTAAAGAAAATACTTTACTGGACTAACCTCGGATTCTGTATGATCTTCGTAATAGAAATGTTTCTGAAGTGGATAGCCCTGGGGTTCTTCAGATATTTTACAAGTTTTTGGACGTTGCTAGATTTTACTATAGTTTTCGTGAGTATAATTTAACTATCATTGTTTAAATTTAAAGTAGACGTAAACGACAAATAACAATATTGTTTTTTCTAGGTTTCCGTGTTCAGTTTGTTAATTGAAGAGAATGAAAATTTAAAAGTGCTTAGATCTTTAAGGACGTTAAGGGCATTACGACCTCTCCGTGCTATATCAAGATGGCAAGGGATGAGAATAGTTGTAAATGCTCTTATGTATGCAATACCCAGTATTTTCAATGTGTTACTAGTATGTTTAGTGTTTTGGTTAATATTTTCAATAATGGGTGTCCAATTCTTCGGAGGGAAGTTCTTCAAGTGCATCGATGATGAAGGAGAATTGTTACCTTTAGAAGTATGTTATCTTTGTTATCACATCTCAAATATTTATTTTTAAAAAGTTTGAATTATAACATGTATTTTACTTTCAGATAGTAAATGACAAGTGGGAGTGTTATTATAATAATTTCTCTTGGATTAACTCCAAGATATCGTTCGACCATGTTGGTATAGCATATTTAGCGTTATTTCAAGTAGCGACGTTTGAGGGTTGGATGGAAGTAATGGCTGATGCTGTAGATGCCCGAGGAGTGGATTTGCAGCCAGCAAGAGAAGCTAACCTCTATGCATACATTTACTTTGTGATATTCATAGTTTGTGGATCATTCTTCACATTGAATCTATTTATAGGAGTAATAATAGATAATTTTAATATGCTCAAGAAGAAGGTAAGGTACATGATAGTTTGAATTAATTTTTTTATGACTCTTATTAATAATAATAATATCTATACTTCACATTTTAGTATGAAGGCGGTGTACTAGAAATGTTTCTGACCGAGAGCCAGAAACATTACTATACCGCTATGAAGAAACTAGGCAGAAAGAAGCCTCAGAAAGTGATAAAACGGCCAAGGAATCAGTTTCTAGCAATGTTCTACGACTTGTCAAATTCTCGTAGATTCGAAATAGCAATATTCGTTTTAATTTTCTTAAATATGCTCACGATGGGTATTGAGCATTACGACCAACCGCACTCCGTTTTCTTTATATTAGAAGTTAGTAATGCGTTTTTTACTACAGTTTTTGGCTTAGGTGAGACTATTTATAATCATACTTTGTTATTTCCTATATCATATTTCTTTCTCTGATGTACTAATGTTAATGTTCTTGCCATTTCAGAAGCAATAGTTAAAATAATAGGTCTACGATATCACTATTTTACGGTACCGTGGAATGTTTTCGATTTTCTCTTAGTGCTAGCGTCTATCTTGGGCATACTTATGGAAGATATTATGATAGATCTGCCCATTTCTCCCACCCTGTTAAGAGTAGTGCGAGTATTTCGTATAGGGAGGATTTTAAGACTGATTAAAGTAAGTGTGAATATGTCTACATAATGATTACTGATCTTCTTCATTATTATATTTTTGCCTATCAATCAATCATTTTCAATTTACAGGCCGCTAAAGGCATTAGGAAACTGCTATTTGCGCTAGTGGTATCTCTACCAGCTCTCTTCAACATTGGTGCCTTGCTCGCGTTAATAACGTTTATATATGCAATAATTGGAATGTCCGTGTTTGGTCATGTAAAAGAGCAGGGAGCTCTAGATGATCTGGTCAATTTCCAAACATTTGGAAGGAGCATGCAGTTACTTTTTCGGTAAGAAGCATTTCAAAAAAATACATGGTGCTTATATGCATGCTCTATAGATGTATTATTATCTGTTTTAGCCTTATGACATCAGCTGGTTGGAATGATGTTCTAGAATCGCTTATGATTCAACCTCCAGATTGCGAATTGGGTGATCATGGGCACAGCAATGGAAACTGTGGAAGTCCCCTTTTAGCTATTACCTATTTTACCTCTTTTATTATTATCAGCTACATGATTGTAATCAACATGTACATTGCTATTATTCTTGAAAATTTCAATCAAGCCCACCAGGAGGAAGAGATCGGTATCGTGGAAGATGATCTTGAAATGTTCTATATAAGGTGGTCAAAGTAAGTTACATGCACCTATTATTTGTCTCAATTATTTAACTCTTGCATTGTGTGTACTAATAATAGTTTTTCCTCGCCAGGTACGATCCACATGCAACTCAATTCATAAGCTTTGCTCAATTATCAGATTTCATAGCTTCTCTTGATCCCCCGTTAGGTATATCTAAACCGAATACAGTAGCACTAGTCAGTTTTAATCTTCCAATAGCTAAAGGGAATAAGATCCATTGCTTAGACATTCTTCACGCTCTGGTTAAACACGTTTTGGGACATGTAGAAGAAACCGATACGTTTAGACAGTTGCAAGAACAAATGGATATTAAGTTTAAGAAGCAATTCCCGACGAGGAAAGAGTTAGAAATAGTATCTAGTACCAGAATATGGAAGAGAGAGGACAAAGCCGCTCGGTTAATCCAACGTACCTGGAGAGATTATGTCAAGTAAGAAATCATATTTTCATCTCTGTTTATGTTTTGCACGTTTTAATAAGGAGCCGGTCGAGTGAATCTACTACACCAGAAGTCAATATTATCATTTCTAACATTAATGACATTAATACATATCCATTTCGCAAAAACATCATTGTAAAATTGTTATAATCACTCCTAACGTCACATTGGTATCTGTTTCATTAAACATCAAATTATAATTACTTAAAAAATGTTAATCCCAATTCCCACAGCAAGGCGAAGGCCTCGCCTTCTTATGAAAAGGTAACCGAACAAGCTGCTCCAGTGCAGAATAGGTAAATGTACCGAATATTTATCATGATCACCTTGACGCTTTGCTTCACGGAGGAGGAATTATTTCAAAGTTATTCAAGTTATTGGCACAGTTCTAGCTTAGAACAGAGTCACGTATCAGGCGTCGCGTTCACCCCTCTTTCTCACTCGTCAGTAATATTATGTCTCTTTCTTTCAGTTAGTAATTACAATTATTATTATTAGCTAACGTAAGACATGCGTTTGGGTGTTACAGGCGGAAGAATCGTAGTCCCTCTCAGGAAGAGGAAAGCACGAAATGGTCGCCGGGAGCAGGATGGGGTGGTCGTCTTAGTGCCTTGTTGCATGTGCGAAGAGGTTCGCATGCTTCTAGCCGCAAGTCCTCGAGAGCTTCTGACGCCTCCGACATTAGTGAGCTTGGAGGTGCATGGCTCAACTTGCCACTTCTCTTATTGCCAGGTGCAACGCCTGCGGAACAGGTAAACAAAAACTCAAATAATCTCTTCTACTTGTGAGATATTAATTATTTAATCAATGCCGTGTAATATTCAGTTAGATAACATTTAAGATCTAGCTAGGACAATTAATATATTGACATATCTTGTTAGGATGTAAAACTGGTTAACGATGAAAAATTATAACTTTATTTATAGCAAATAAAAAGTAAGTCAAAATTTGATCATTTTTAAAGCATACGATGCCACAGATAACCAGACCGATATACATGCACTAAATATGTTATATTTAATATGTCACATGTTAAATTTGTAACAACCCTCTTTTTGTATCGAGGCCGAGTATTTAAAAATGTGTAGAGCTTATAATTTGTATAGCTATACACTTTGATTATCACAGCTTATATGCATTAGCTTCATATGACAATGCTTGCAATTTCCAGGCGGCGAGTAGTTCTGACGCGCCCCCACCGAGGAGACGTTCAGCTTACGGTTTACCGCTGTTCCTTCGGCATCAGGACGCCGTTGACGAGGACGTCGGCCCGAAACGTGCAGGTTCATATGTAATGTTTTGCTTTTCGTGTCTTTCTCTATTAGATAGTACCCTTTCTTATCGACTGAACTTCACATGGCCTCAATTGTTCCCGCTTTTTGGACCATCGATTTTATCTATACTGTGATGAGGGAAATGTCACAAGAAATCATTACCACAAAAGAAACCTTGACTGTGACTTAGCGGAGATAAACCAAAAGATATACACAATAACTATATTAAGAGAAACATTTTTTTATGCTAATGCTATTGCAAAGTTAATGATTTCATTAGATTTATAACTCTACAATAACTAACAAAAAATTATACAAATATACGGAGTGGAGATATTATTTGAGGGTGGTAAAACCCGTTTAAATCAACTCCACAAGCACCGCTGCCACCAATATTTGTGCTTAATAGCAAGAGTGTTAAGCGCTACTGTGTTCTAGTTCGAAAAGTTTCGTAAGGCAGTTACATTCAGAGCAGAAACACATCTTTGATGGACCTCGAGTAGGACTCCAATCTAGGACTGATTTCAGAAATCTATAGACGGCAGTTACCACTTACCATCAGGTGGATTGTATGTTCATTTGCTACTTCAGTATCATAAAAACAAAGACCCATCATAAAACATACATATGTATATTGTTGTCAAAGCGTCACTATTAACTACGTTTCTAATGTGAAGTTCCGTTCGATACTTCTGTATGCGATTGTTGTTTTCCGCAGTATTGTGTTGTTTTCGGGTATTTAATATACCCGTATTGACATTTTTTTGTTCTTAAATATGCCTCTTCAAAACTTGCAGATCCAGTGTCGCTTTGCATGACTGCTTATGTATCTATCGTATCGTTCTGATAGTTCGCGTTTATATACTTTTAGCATGACATGTACGAGTATATGTGTCCTAAGCGGCGTAGATATATTGCTGCATGTTCTATTGCGTATTTTGAATTTTGGTGTGAAGTTATTGTATGTTATTTTACGTTTATTATAGGCAAACACTGAGCGAATCAGTAATGGTAAGTAACATATTTATATATTTGAGCATCGTCAGTCATTAAAAGACTAATAAGTAACATTTACTGATTTCATACTGC
Organism: Codatractus alcaeus; assembly: GCA_018251115.1. Classification (NCBI taxonomy): domain Eukaryota; kingdom Metazoa; phylum Arthropoda; class Insecta; order Lepidoptera; family Hesperiidae; genus Codatractus; species Codatractus alcaeus. The sequence goes on from DWOQ01000055.1 coordinate 12,263, forward strand.
GCTCGGTATGTATTACACTCCAGAACCAACAAAGGTCATACAATACTACAGCCATCTCACTTTTCTAGATAAAGTTGCTCAATCGCGATAAAGCTTGCCAAATTTTACCGCGCCATCGTTGCACGTGCCATTATTTTCCGAATTAACAGCAATTCGGCAATTGAACCACCGAACTGGACAGTGTCCTTAAGCTGAAACGGCTGAGAGTCCTGCCAAGAAGCCACAGCTCACACTCATACAGGATACAGCACAACTGCCACCCACACAAAACTTCGTCCACATTGTAATTGAATCAAAAAGTACCATTACACACCATTCCAGGTTCACTTCGCTTAAGTTCACGTCGGAACTCAGCCCGGCGGGCGACGACGCCGGTGCGGGCGCGCACGCCGTCGCCGCACGCCAGCAGCGCCGTCAGCATCCTCGTGACGGAGGCGTCCCCCGACGCCGCGCCGCCGCCCGCCGCGCCGCCCACCGTCGTGCGCGTGCTCGTGCACCGCGAGAGCGACGAACAACCCAGCTGATCCGCGACCGACGAGCCTCCCCAGGCTCCCGTACAACCCGCGTGACCATAACGGACACGCGACGCTATCGCCACGAACACTTAGTGACAAATCGATCGTGTTCAAACACAGCGCACGGGTAACTCGGTGATATAACGGTTAGATCTTACTATTATTGTGATTTCGAATCGACGTAGCTTAGGAATAGATTATTAAACAAACGATAATATCAAGCTCCTAAATTAGTAGATTAAATAAAAAGTATTCAATAGGGAATTGGGAACTTCCATGTTGCAATAACTTTCATCGACTTCAATAATAAATTTAATAGGGTACGGAATTAAATTTATCGCTCATTGTAAAACTTTCAACGCTACAATTAATTACTCGTGTAAATTCGTTTTCAGCTTTACGCTTAAATAGGAAGCTAATTTGTTCGATTATAAAGCTGTTTTATTAAGTAATTGTTTAAGCATTCTCTTCTTCGGAGACACTTGTAAATTAGTTTGTTCTTGTAAATAATGTTATGTCTTATAATCAACGACTGATTGACTTTACGTGGTTGATTTATAAGAAGTTGTTAACTATTGTAAGCTTTGTGAAAACCACTTTAGATCGCTTACCAACCATTTGTTTTGGTTGGATTTGTTTAAGTAATTCTAATTCAAGTTTCCGGCACTTTTTTATTTCATTTTTTTCGAATTTAATACAGATTTAGTGACCACTTGTATGTGCAAGCTGGTTCTAAATATTTACAACAAAATATTTCGTTATATACAAAGATCTTTTCTTAGAAAAAAATGTAAATAAAGTGGATATTTTAAAGATGACAAAAGTTATTTATGTTAAGAATATTTTATTTGAAAACAAAAAATCTACCTTTTCGAGTGGTTTTGCTGCATTGGGTTAGTTACTGGGTTATCTTCAATCACCCTATACGCAAATTTGCTTCTGAGAACGCCAATTAGACAAACACATTGTTTTAAAATTACATATACAAAAGAGTATTAGGCACTTGTATAATTTAAACACTGATTCCTTACTATTGCACATTCAGCACACTTAAGGAATTCCAAAAATAAATAAAAATCGTATGGTGCTCAAATGGTATAAATACATGATAATAAGGCTCATTATTACAACTAAGCTTTGATGCAATTTTGTACATACATATTATATTATACGATGCGTTCTGAATATTTGCATTAAGGTTCTTAAATCATAGAAATTGAGCTACCTTAAACATCATTTGCCAAAGGGAACTAAATAATAAACATCTAAATAGCGAAATAAACAATCATATCATAGAGCTATAGATAAATCAGAGCTGTACCTCAGCAGTTATATAAAAAGTATTTTATCGATAAGAAGATAACAAGTTTCTATAACAAAATACGTATAACTGAAGCTAGTTAAAATAAATTAAATTAAACCGAAACGTAATGCAGCATGCCGTAAGATATAATGACTCGCACAAAACAAAACACCAATAAAAAATATTAATGTTAGTTAATTATTAATTAGGTATTTGTTCTGCATTGTATCTCACCGTAAAATAGATTTGTAAACGGATTGGATATTTTTTGTAGCGGATGGGTAGAAAATAATGTTTCAGATTGCTTAATGGGGATGTCTATAAAATGTGTTAAGTATTAGTAGACTAGTAGACTCGTTTTTTTTCGAATCGTGTATTTGCTGTTGGCCATATTGGCCTTGACAGCTTCACCGGTCTTTTGAGGCAAGCCTAAGAGGACAGAAGACTATGATCGAGAAAGGAGGGATGGTTTATACCTGTTTCCGATTTCGTTGACCATCCACTTTCGCTAAAGGGATGGACCTTCGCTAAAGGAAGGTTGCGGGCCCAGCGACGTGCCGACCGTAGACTAATACATTTTGATTTGTAACTTACTCACGATACGTTTTTATTTATTGCCAATATTTCGACCTAGTTACACTGATCGTGGTCACGGCGAAACGTTGTAGACTAAACACGAAGTATACGCAGTTCGTAGCACTGTGCTTATTAGCCAAATTATAGACAAATAGCGTAGCAACGATATCAGTGTCGTTGTCATTACTCTTTACGAAATGTTGAGAAGATAATTTAGTCACAGAAATATTTGCGTTTGCACATATAAATACTTACGTTAAAAATATATATCAAGAGTCGTAATAATCTTTTCAGTCGGTTCCAAGTTCAGCTCGCACCAACACTAGTTTTTTTTTTTGTATAGCGCAAATAACGTGGTATATGAGCTTAGTATATGGCAATAATTTTAAAACACAAACAAATACTTAAATTTCATTTCCAATATGTAAATTCGCTGTGTATTCGCTAATTAAAAAATTACTTCACACATTTTTTAGACAACCCCTATGAACTATAGATAACATTTTGTTTATATAAATAGCACAGATTAAAGTAACCAGTTGTTATAATGTTATGCCCGTCCATTATTGTTTTTCTGTTATAATAGTACCTTTGAGCTTTTACATTAATCAGGACGAATTACAATAAAGCGCTTAGTTTAATATTACGCGACCTCTGTATTTAGATGATAGCTAGAATTCGTTAAATAATAAATTAAAATCGTTAATCAATCGTTTTAGGAAAGGTGATTTGGAACAGTAGACTATAGAAATAGTTTTTTCTAAAATTTTATAGAATATTTCAATTCCTACAGCAACCTACTTATAATCCTTCAATCCTTACAGTTTCCCTATAATAGTATGGACCAAGACTATCGACTTTATTTCCGCAATTTAAGGTAATGCCTTGACCAAATCCCTTTTTAAATTGATATGTATTCTTTTTAAAGTAGTTTTCCTAGCCTGTTTCCGAATATTTTAAAATTTTGACACTTTAATATTAAACCTGAAATACTGCAATAAGGCATTTTCACAAACAGCTGTCAATCTCCGATATAGCGTGACTACAAATGCAGTTTGTTTTTGTTCGTGCACACATCGTTTCATCTCCATGGCAGCGACGCGACATTTGCAATCCCTGAACAAATTGTTTTATTGCAAATGTAGGTATTTAACCAAGCATTCGATGCTGTGTATCCTGATGTCTCGAACAAGCATTTGTGGAATCATTCGTACCTATGTACTATACAATGCTGC
>DWOQ01000056.1:0-15833 GCA_018251115.1 Codatractus alcaeus
AGCCGATGCATTGAATCCAATTTGACGTTCATAGAGTGTATGCATATACCTTATGATGAAATAAAAGATTTGAATTTTGAATTTGAATTACTTACCGGATGAGCGCAGTGGCCAGCGGCGTGAGGGAGGGCTGCGTGACGCTGCCAGTCCACTGATCACTGGGAAAGTTTATAATATAATGTGTTACCAGCACCCACTAACTGCCAAACTAAACATCGAGTCATCAGCAATCGAACAGCGATCGCGCCACAGCGGTCGCACAAGACCCCAATGTTCACGCTGGATAATCTATTATAATTTCAAATTGACGGACAGTTTGTGCTGCCATTCCTATATCATCAAATTACAATAATTAGTATTCTTAATTTATCAGAAACATTTTTCGCCCATAAGAACTCTAATAAGATTTGACGACTGTTATCCTGTGATATCAATCTACCTGCGACAGCTTCACGTCCCCTTCGAAGCACGGAAACGCGCATGTAATATTTGCTAATCAGTCACCTATCCAACTACCGACCGTATCGAGCGTCGCTCGCAATAATTTGAAAACTACATCGCTTCAACGCGGAACATGCGTAAAACAATATATGTATACGCAACCCATATAAATTCTCTTTCTTTTGAAGTCTGTCGAAAACAAAAATGTATAATATCTATAAACGAATGGCTACACCGTTACACTATATCAGTGTAACGGAATTATTTTAACGCAATCTTAACTAATTCCAAAGAGGATAGTGACATTTAAACTATAATTTTATTCTTATTACAATAAGCACCTATCCAACAGGACACAACCGCCTGTGCGAGATCAGTAGGTACGCGACATATCTGCCGACCACGACAATATATACACGCATTTTAATTGACAATTAAGTATGCGACATTTAAAACATTCACATTAACTTTATTTTAATGTTAGACCGAAACAAAATTTACACGATCAACACACGATAGGTAATTTTTATTTTAGTTAGCTCTTATTAGGTTAACGTAATTTGATAACCCATTTGTAGGGTCTCATCTAATCATACCATACAAATAGGCATAGATTTTTATTATTATTTTAATGTGATAAAAGTAGCAAACGAACGTGCAAATCCCCTGTTAAGTTTTGTGGGCCCTGCGCCGAGAGCAGCTGCCACGAAATCAAAATAGAGCGAGGGTCATAAACAGTTAAAGTTGATTCCGGATGTGTAGTTACTAATAAAGACGAAGTCGGACCTCCTCACGTAAATATGCCGATAGTGTCATCGCAGGCAAATCACGAAGTGTTCTGTGACCTTGCCTTTTCATTTCCATAATAATAATGTCGCTTAGCAACCTCCACAAATCAAGATATAAACAAAAATTGCCTTGTATTATTTGAATACAAATTATAAAATCATAATTCTTTGTATAATAAATAACATTTAGGATTTTCCTTCTCGCCACTGTTATTTAATGATTTTATAAACTTGTGATTCGCAGGCAGCTGTGCTCGCTTTATAGTTGAACTGTGGAGAATGGGTTTTGAATAGATAAAATAAATACAATAATAAGAGATTCAACGATTCACAATATCCGCTGTTGCTTCTTTGCTCTGTTTTTCGTACAGTTGGATTCATAATCACAAGAGTCTATTTCTTTCCCAAATCGTCACTAACGACGAAGATGTACATTTAAGATATCCCAAAGTCGCACCGGCACCATTCGAAGCACAAATATCGCGCGTATGAGTCCTTAGAATGTTCATTAAAAGCAACTCATTTTTCTGAACTTGCCATTTCAATTTCATGATCAGAATATCAAAATGAAGTTCTTACAATTAAGGCATGAAAATGTCAAAACATGGATACATTAGAAGAAAACTTTTTCATAATTTTACAGGTATATTATTAAGCCTCTGAGTGTTGTGAAAAGTTATTCGAGGCGTATACCCGCAGCACTCTCGAACGCGAGTTGCACGCGGTCCCCCCTCCTCACCCTCTAGATTACACAATTACACTCGCGCTGCACACATCGAACATAAACAAAATCGTTTTCTTAAGCATTTAATTACCGTTTGGGTACGTCTAACTTTCGACAGTTATAAAAATAACGGCTGTTATCTTAAAATTGAAGGATCGTCGCACAGTCGAAATATGTAATGTTTTTATAAGATCTACTGTACGCCACGGAAGTCTGGATTGCCATTCCCTTATGAGAAAAAAACATGCCATGTAACAATGATTACGACAACAATAGGTATTAAGTTATATATTTCGCTTTGTTATTTGTTGTGAATATGTAGTTTTGTTGTTGGTCATTATTCTATCGTATTAATTACAGTTATCAGAGGAAAATTAATAAAAGGAAATATCCTAATAAAACAAAGATCCGATATTTACATTTTAGTACCACTGTATGAATGTCAAGGTCGTCAAGCTGGTCGCGACCGCGACCTTAGTGATAGCACTTAAAAAGACATAGTTCTTTATACTACTGTACAATTGGAATCATTATTAATTTTATCGTTACTTCTATGACATATATTATTATTCTAACATTATCAAGAAAAAAAATTACGTTTCTTTTATTTTCTTCTTTTTTGTTTTTTCTATCTATTCATTTTTTTACAAATATACATATATGTACTTGGACGCGGCAAAATGAAATCATATATTCATGGTGGTTTCATTGTACTATTGTTGGTGTCATAGGTCGGCAAGCTACGAAGCTCAAAGCGGCTACTGGCCCCGCAGACCATATCGCGGGCAAAGGTACCTTACACATAGTTTATGTAGTTGTAGAAACTAAAAGAACATAATCATAATGTGTATGAACCATAACGTAACGTACTGAGAAGAGCTTCATTCTCAGTGTTAAGTAGTAAACTAAATTTAAATGAAATTACTTATGAATCTATTATCCAGTAACTGTTAACGATGATTCCAAAGGTTTTGCAACGATGTGTGCTACTGATGTGTTCTAAATACATATGTGAATACACACACCTTCGCTACATATGCAATAATCATGTAGGTATCGACAGTGTGACATATTTTGAGGATGATCAAGTTTTAACTCATTTGAATAACACGACCTTTAAGAAAATTATCGAAACTAAATAATAGCACTTCATGCATACTTAACGAATCTATGCCACCTACTCTGAAAAACATGTTTCTTAAAATAGAACATACTGACTTATTCTTAATTAGAAGACCAGAATGGCTGAAACGAGTTTATATTGTAAACAATTGTCAATAAATGTACCACTGGAAATCCAACCTTTTACGGCTAACATTTTCAATCTAATGAATTTTAAAACTGCAAATCACCTTACGTCCTACAAGTCGCTTTTTAGCCAAAAATGTAAATATTGAAAAAATCTTGCAATAAGAACACACGCGGGCAGAAGCCATGTGTGGGGCTGGAGACTCGGAATATTGTCAAGTGGTATAATAGTTATTTGCATATTAGAGATAAACTTTAAGTGGTAATTGCGATTTAATTTAATGCTATTATTAAACATTCCAGCATCTGAAATAGCAAGACATCCATATAAAACCTGAAATCAGGACTGCGTAGTGACCGGCGTAAAGGATCATAAATATACAAGATTCCATAATCATTTACGTAGAAAATTCTATTCTATGTAATGCTATTATAAATTAATTCTAATGAACTCGATAAAGATCTAATGATTGGTTAAAAAAGCGAATGCATACGTTTTTACTGATCTCGTACGTATTTCCCAGATATACCGTGCAGTTCGTTTTATTGTCTCGGTGTGACCTTGAGCGGGGTGTAGCGGGGTGTAGCGGGATGTCGCTCTATTCGTAGACGACTGAGTAATTATAATGAAATGTCTGCCATTGTGAGGGTTCCGTACCCAAAGGGTGCCGAAGAGTTTATTACGAAGGCTCCGCTGTCCGTCTGTCGTGTCTCACAGGGCTGTACAGTTACAACCGTTACAGGTAAACGATCGAAATGTTAACATTGCCCATATGTTTAAATAACAAAAATTAAAAAAATATGTTGCATAATAGAAACTGTAAAAATCACAAAAGTTACGTCTAAGAAGCTATGCCATCTGATTTTGTTTCATGGCGGCGACGTACGAGTACCCACATAAACATAGGATAGATCGTTAACATAATTTGTTAAAATGTCCTCCTTTACTCGATCTGATCGGTACCATAGTACTGTACCCTAAGTGTGCAATGATTTTCTGTGCATTAACAATGATTTCTGCAGATAGAGGTGTTACTATCAGTGGATAGCAGATAAAATAATTTATATCATAGATCATCCGCTATTTAAATCATAGAGAAACGAACCAGCTACATGATTAAGGTCTGAGTCTTTTATACGTGCTTATGACGTATTCGTAAGTTCTAAAATTATACTGAATGAAATATAAGGACAAGCTCGAATGTTAAGAGCAAATCCATAGATGGGTGGCCCAGGGTCATTCGTTTCCAGCGCCAAATCAATACGAGTGTTTCCGCATCTTCAGGGCGCGTGAGTTGCGCCATTAGAGGCTTGAGAAAATGGTAATAAAAATAAATAAAGAAATAATGCATAAAGAACACATTTCAGTGTAACCCCGGTATCTCAGCCGTCAGAAATCATAGTAAAAATTTATGATTACTTGTTTAAATGAAAAAGTAAAATCTCGTAAAGAAACTTAAATTAAGCATTAACTTATGCATAACTTGAAATCACGTATATAATGTTAAATATCACATAATGTTTTGGAACACTATAGTGGTGACCGCGGGATACACCTAAAGATACGTACATGAAACCAATGATGATAATAAAATAGTATAATTATATCATTATTACTTACTCGTTCATCCTGGAATCGAACCCAAACATTATGCCGCCCAGGGCAAGTTTTTTAAAAGTAGGTATTTATTTATAAAAAAATACCAGTGTTTATTTGTAAAGGGGTATGATGTCAAATTAAACTAAACTAAAACAAGTCATTAAAAATTACTGAACAATAAATTTAACGTATCTACATATATATCATACATATGTAGCTCGCTGCTTTACCTTAACTCGATAATAGCTTATAATTTATTTAAAAATCACGTCAAGAATTATCGTTTGGACTATTAACGTGATGGATAGTCAGTTTCTTTATATTTACTTAATTATATGACTAGTGTTCTTGGAATCTCAGATAGACGACGTCGATATACTTAAATCAAACCTACAAATAATAAAAAATGAAATAAAAAAAAAAACATATTTAAAATCCCAAAACCCAACCACGGAAGTATTGCGGTCAGAGAAATACGACACAAGAGCTTATTTTAGTTTGAGTATAAAACTTATATTTTTCAGTAATACTATGACACATACATAAAGTGGAGTTCAGATGATTGCCCTAAGGGCAAGGTGGCACGCGCACGAACTTAATCTATAGCAATATTATAAAAAGGAAAGATTTGATTGTTTTTTTTTTAATTGATTAGACTTTGAAACTACTGGACTGTTTTAAAAAATCTTTCATCAATGGAATCCTACATTATCCCTCATGAACATAAATGACAGAATATTTTCAAAAAAGTTAGAGATCCGTATGACAAATTCAATAAGGTAACGTGTGAAAAAAATACCAAAATGTTGGAAAATCCAAAAGTGCACGCCTCAAAAGATAACTAATTTAAGCTATAGATTTTTTTAATGTTCTGAACGTCATGACCCAATAAATTTATAATATACTCTTTCTAAGTAAACCTCTATGCAAAAAGACGGGAGTGAGTGTTGTGTTAACATTTGTAAATTTGCAATTTTTGGTATATACCGGGGCAGGCCGCTAGTAATATATATTAAGGTATTACTTAGTTGGCACGGTAACTCATGAAGGTATAGTTTTTACGATCCTTAATATAATAGGTTGCGTTTTATTGTGTTTTAATTATAACTATAAAAACAAATAAACAAATAACTTACAGTGGCAGAGCGCGAGGGCCGCCAGGGCGCTTTGCAGGGTTAGCGGCATGTCGGCGTAGGTGGCGGCGGTGTCGGAGCAGCGGCGACGCGTTGCCTTCGCCGTGCGCCTCGCGGTTATAGCGGTCGGCGGCGCCCACGGCCGGCTCTACCGGCAGTTACTGCCTTCGCCTCCTTCGCCTCCCGCTACCTAAAGTCTCAGAAAATCCGTATTCGCTATTGACTACATTATATCTGAATAAATGTCATCTGCGCCCGACATCCACTGATTGTTAGTACGTAACAAATATTCAATACATATATGCAATCGCGTATTCGTTTATAATTCATTTCCCAAAAAGTTTGACAGCCTCGCTCGATGTATGAGAAAACAACAAGTTAAGCGATACGACACGATTGGTTAAAGCTTGGAGTTAACATCTACTGATTAGCATACGAGTATACGTGATGAAAGAATAAGTGGGTACCTATAATAAAATCTATCAAGTTTTCACAACTCCATAAATTAAGGAATACTTTACACTATCGAGCTATAGTTTTTACCTATTTGATGAAGACATTCTTTATAACTGCTTAAGGGTTGAATAAGAGCAAGTAACATCTAGAGTATAAAATTATCCAAGCGTCCAAAATTATCTAATATTAATTAATTTATTTTATTTTATTAGAAAACAAACAATTTCAATAGTACATACACAAACAACATAACACTAGTACAGTTCAAAGAGTATATAAGAAGTTTTATTATCTTTATCTTTTCTATTATTTTAAGTTCAACTACCAAAAGTATGTTTAGTATGTTCCACCCCATAACAATTTAGAAGTGCATATCTCACTAACAATTGTACTAAATAATTAAGTAATAAAAAACTTTTAACAGATTTCACACCTCTGTTTCAATTTAGTAGAGCTATATAAGTAAAACAATCAAGCATACACTAACTTTGGTAGAAAACTACCGTTGTGAGCAGTTCACATTGTGCGGTTAGCCTTAAACTTGATGAGCTAGTTGAAGATTTCATAATGACGTTGAGGCTGTTAAACAACTTGAGTCAGTTGTACTTATGTGGCATCTTTATTGTATCAATTTTATTACAAAACAAGTTTATTATAAGTTACCACTTGAAGTTATAGTAGTTCGCTATAAATTTATGTGACAAAATGTAATTATTGAAAATAATATAAATAAATTAACTGTGTTTTTTATACAAATCAAATAACTAAGACACTCAGTCAGTACTTTTAAATAAAATTCCTTTTTCTGGACATATTTATTTATACTGGTGTTATAATTATACTGGTGTCCAACCTGGAGGATCTGGAGGTATTACTTTGCATAATAAAAGTTTTAAACCCTTTCATTAGGTGTAAATTTCTAATGTGACTTTAAATCTTAAAAGGTACGGTGGTACTAAGTGTAAAATTACGGTAATGTAAAATATAATTAACTCTCAATTTTTTTTACAAATTCTTGTCATAATCAATAATAATATCAATAAAACGTTTTAAACACTCGTAATGGGCCAAGTGAGAGAGGGATACGCACACGAAGCGTTCCGTACCGTGCCACCATTATAAAGACAATTGCAGGTTTCCTAGTGTAAAATTCGATATTACAACCGTCTAAATATTCATAAGCCAATGTTTTTTTTTTTTTTAAGAAAACAACCTAAACATTACATCACTAAATGCACATTGTTTTGAGGAACACCGTCCGATAAAGTCACACATATAACATATAACTAATAAACACAAAAGTGTTCATTATTAACTGAAATCGAAACTGTAGTTACTCACAGAAATGTTGAATCGTACCTCCGTAAGATTATATTTATTGTTGCTAAAAATGTCTGTGTACAAGTTTTTTTTGTTACTTCACATCAACACGATGAACTGACGGGTCACTAACAAATGTAGACATCCGATAAGAGAAATACTCCTCTCTCCGTCAAGACTACTCGGTCGCCCTTGGACCTCTTCTGCCGAGAGTGCGCGTAATATACATTATTTATAAACAATTCGTTAATTTATTTAAATAAAGGCAATTTAACTCGATAACATGCAATAAATTAATTCTTATGTAATAATACATGCTACTAACTTCTGATGATAATAATAAAACTCACCACAAAATGTATATTTTATGTATACACGTGGCGGTGGGCGGTGGTCGGGCGTGTCTCCGGGGCTGGAGCACACCAGCACACCAGCACATATTGTATACAATTGCGTAACATATGATATTACTGACTCTACATAAAGTTTATAAACGTAAATTAATGACTACATTGCGCTCGATACTTTATCAGCGCAGTAGCCAGTATCAGAAATAATATTTAGTACATACAAACAAAAACCATGATCTCTAAGAAGCCATCTAATCCCTATCATTTTACCCGCGTGGCATTTAGTGGAGGCCACTAAAAAACTGATCCCCTTTTTTATATGTTTTATTGAAGCTCACCTCATATTGATAGCTAATTGGCTGATAAATATACGCAAAAAGTAGTATACACATAAAAGGTATACAAAAAAAATGTAATGTCCGATAATAACAATAATAATAAGTCCAGTATTCATTGCGCGTTGCTACAATAAATAAACGAATAAACAAACACGCTTCTATGAGTCGTATAATATAGTATAGATAACTTATCGGAAATGAGACGCGTTAGAACGTGGTCATTACTGCGCCATATAAAAGACTTCAACGCGTGTAGCTACATAACGTTATCGTCATAATAATTATTTTTAATCGAGCTTTTAAAGTGCAACAGTGACCTATGGGGCAACCGCTGGGGCAATTGACCAAATTATATCATTTCTTAATTAAAAATAGTTGAGCGATTACCTACGTTTTATTGATCTTTATTAATAAGCTTCAGAAATAATAAAACATTTAAATAACTGAATGTGTGTAGCTTGAAGGTAATATAACCAGATTGGATTATGGAAATAACGTTATGTTTTTGCGCAACATATAACACGAAGTAGCATTATCATCATTTTGATATGCATTTTCAAAATACTAATAATAATAATAATAATCATTTATTTCTCAAACAAATTGTACACTTCGCTCTTAACGTAACATCAATACCTTACGTTTCAACATCAATACCTTACGGCGGTTACACTATATCTTATATGTGCTTGTTTGTATTAAATATAAATTCTAACATGCAGCATATATAAAATCAAGAAGATTCAAACAAAAATGATATAATAATATAAGTAATTGTATATATATGTTGGTAAGGTTTGTTAGTATATGATATGTGTGATACAAGTATGTTTGTGGATAAGATCTAAAAGGTTGAATTTTGATTATATTTTTATTACTCCTTTTAGAACATTATAAATAATTACTAAAGGTACTTTTCACCTGCATACACTAATTACACCGGCTTAGTGTCCGACCATCTCCACCATCAGAAGGTAACACAAATAAGACGACAGACGTTAATAAGTAGTTTTTCTGATTATATTTTTATCTTCTTGTTCTTCTTCTTCTTTCTTATATCCTTACTACTTGTTCAATTCTCCTAACCGAGTGTGAGTAGTTTCGGTCTCTCGAGCCGCAGCTCAGGGTTCGAATTTAAAGCAACATTTAATTTAAATAATCGTGGGTATGTGTATGTGATTTACTGTATGTATATGCGCATTTATAGTAGACATCGCGGTAAACCATATTCGTAGATACGATTAATCTCTGCTATTATTGGATCCTTTTTAGTAATTCACTAAGTACTATAGAACTAAAATAGGTTATCTAAAATAAAAGTCGGATTAATTATATTATTATGGAATACGAGAAGTCGATGAAAAACTTTAAACACTAGCAGCACCTGCAACTTTAGAATAGCATCTAACCGTAAGTAATAACACTTTATTATATAAAACTCCACGCATCTGAAAAATCTTACTTAAATATATGAATAAGTAGACATGAGTGTGCATTAGCCCAAAATAGAGTTGCACAAACGATAAAAATATTCAGGAACCGCTACGATAAATGAGGAAACCGCAAACAGCGTGATGTGGCTTCGATGTATCAAAGTGTATTTCTGTTGCTAACAGTTTATTTAATTTCTTTATGACGTTATTGTAATGACGCATAAATTAGTATAAACATGATCCAAAATCTAAATTAGATTACATTAAGTACACAATTTTTTCATGACGTAACTGTTTTTGCTTTTACAATAGAATTCCTCATTATATAACGAGTCTCCCAGAAAATAGTTTGAACAGTTCATTAAATAAACGTATGTAAAACACATGGTAATACCAATAACCAATGCAAAAAGTGTATTATAAAGTAAATATGGGTATTGGTACATGATACAAAACGATACCACCAAAATTGTTATCGTTCATATATACATATTAGCGACCCGAGCCGGCTTCGCCCGGATGCAAATAAAACGTAAAAGGCAGTATTATTTATTTATAATCCATCCAACATCCACCAGCCTTTTGAGATCCACTGCTAGACATAGGTCTCTCATAATTGTCCGCACTCTAACTGATTCTGCGGCCTCTAAATCCATTGGAAATTATTTTATAATCAGTAATTCATATTTTCATATTTCTAATTTTGAAGATTTGAGAAGGACATTCATTTAATGGAAGGATCATTTTCTCGTCTTACTATTCCCTGGCCGCGTGTAAGCCGTTAAACTATGTCAACTATGAAAACATGAACATGTCTGTACTTTTTTTTTATACTTCCAAGCCACAATCTAAGAATTTCATATGAATTCACAATCAATATAAACATATTATTCCTTGCTAAATTGCTTGCCGGCTATACTAAACTTTTATTTAATCAACAATGGGATTTAAAAAAGTACATATAAGTTACCCTAAAGTAAATATAAGTTACCCAAAAATACATATAAGTTACTTATATGTAATTTTCTGTTCTTTCTAGCAAAGCTATAAAAATACCGTTCTATATTACGTAACCTACCAAAGAATCCAATTATATTTTCAAACCACCCAGGAATTGAAACTTACAAACGACTTTTTAACCAAATCGGTCGTGCCGTTTAGAGCCGTGCATGCCCAGTTAGGTAACAAACACACGTATAGAGGAATTATATGTATGTATAAAAATTATCCGACTTAAAGTTTTACGATTATGTATACATAAAAAGTATAGACTGAAAATAAATAGAAAATAGAGTAGACTAGAAATAAAATAAAGTCTCACAGCCATCAGATACCACAAAAACAAATATGCGATGCATACTAAACTTCCTGATTGGTCAATATTACTACTACTCGTATCTTGATCTTATTTATAAATTAAGTATGACAGTATGAGCGATTGCAATATATATTTTTTTGTACGCCGTAATATCCAAGTCTAAAGTATATTTACGGAGTTTCCACTATTATTAAAATGCTATTTAGTTAAGATATTTGCTATATTCTAGTAGTATAAAAAGTAAGCTATTCGAGTGAAAGCTAACATGCACCCATAATGATTTGATTAAAAAAATCTGAACATGCTGCTTTATGAGGTTAATGAAATGTGACACGATTATTTTTTCGGATAGTCATAAACCTTTTATTTGACCTCTTCCTATTAAATCAGCCCAGATAAGTAGTGGAATCAAAATATATATGTATTGTCCTGCTGATGAGCACTAGTTCACAGGAAGAGAAGAGTTCCTCTCTCTTTATGAATAGCCAAACCAAAAAAGTTTCCTTTTTTTTCGAATGGTGTAGTAACTGTTGGCCGTAGTGGCCTTGACAGCTTCACTGTTTTTTTTTTGTGCCAAGCCCCTTGCGGGGCTTAAGCCTGGGACGACAGAAGACTATGGGAAGGGAGGAATCGGGAAGGGAGGGATGTTTTTGGTCCCCGTTTCCGCTTTCCTTGACCATCCACCTTTGCTAAAGGAAGGAAATGTTACGGACCCAGCCAAGTGCCTGAGTCCTGGCCGTCCGCCTCTTATTAAAATGGGATTGCGGCTGACCCAAGGAGGTCCTGTGAGGTAAGAAGTATTCATCAGCAAGTTTATGAACAAAATTATTCTGAGCTGATAAACTTTTTTCATGACTAGGGAACTACCTTTTTTCCTTCTACATGAATTGTTTGGGATGAATCGGAAAATAGCATTAAAACAACAATTGATTGAATAACCTTATATATTAATGTAATATTTACAACTGATGTTAAACAAAAAATACAAGTTGGTAAATGAATTACATTATCTATCATTTCATTATATTCCACATCTACTTACGTTAAGTTACTACAATACTCAACTTAATATTCCATACGTCATTTCAGTAGTATTTGGATTACTGTAAACAGTATAGCTATGTTGTTTTATCAATTATTATGAAAATAAATATTATCCTAACGATTTCTACTAGGCTTACGAGAAGGGTGTATAAGTATCAACTGTGATATGCCTCACCCTTGGATGGATGTGTAAATTATGCAAGATAAAACAAAATGATATCATTCATACTGGCCTCAATCATACAGTTATGTAACTATAGTTAACCACATTCTATCCATTCTATATTTCAGTAATCATATGTAACATTGGCAAGTGAAGTGAAACATTTATAGTTACAACATTTTTTCTATAACTATTTGTCCTTTTACACTAATTATAATATTACGTGCTGCTACTATGCATCTATACTGACTTGGTTTTGGATAGGCTTTTCAGTACAAAACACACCAGAACTAGGAATGGAAGCACCACTAGTGCGGGGAGGGCTACCTCCTGCTGTTCCCGCGCTGGTGGCCGCGGCCGCGCACGTATGTCTTGTGTGAGTGTTTGGAGGAGTGCTCCTGCGTCGCGCCCGTGAAGCGCGACTCCGACTTGGGTGCCATTTGAGAGGAGCCGGAGTTGGCTGGCTGAGAACTCTGCATCATATTGCGTGGACCTGAGTGTGTGCCATTGCTGCGTTCGGGAGCGGCGCCTGCGGCAGCCGGTGGTGGAGTGGGCTGTGGCTCACTCATATTTACCTGCCGTAAGGATTAGAGTATGTTGAAAAACATAAAAATTCATAATTTAAGTGAGGAAAAGTAACATGATAAGGAAATGTGTCAATGTGAAATAAATAATGAGACACCCCCAATCTGTATAGGATTGAATAACTACGCTTATTGGGAATAAATAAATATACTCTTCAGCAAGCATTATCCACATATCTGAGCCAAAGTAATACTGATGTGTCTGACTGATACATTTAGAATTATGAGAATGTTCAGAAGCATCCCATAACCAATTTACGAAGTTAAACAACATCAGGTGAGACTACCATTAGGGTGTCTGACAAATGCTGTGTGTTTGGGCATTCATAATATACCAAGGTTTTGACTAAGAGTTATGGGGGGTACTATACTAGTCTATGATAAAACAATTGGGACAATATGTGATATGGGAATTGTTATATTGGGAATATGGAATCTGTGTGAACTTTCCATTGGGTTTTTAGTTCAATGGCTAAGTTTTGATTCTTTGAAAGATTTTCAGATATTGTTGATTGTATATTATGACAATTAGGGATTGCGATGTCATGCTAAGTTATATAAGGACTATTATAATGAATAATTTTATCTGTTATAATGGTCCAGTCCCAGTAAATTTTGCAAGTTTTTTACTATTATTATTATTTCCTTCTTGTGGGGAACTAAGGAAGACTATGTTTATGTCTGTTTATGGCAACAATAATGCTTCTTGTCTTTTGGTAACAGAAAGCTATAAAATGTGATGGAATCGCTCACTTGTTCATTGAAGAGCATACAGAACTCGCCGACTTTCTGTATGTCGCCGGACTTGCCGGAGTAGAGCGTGAGCGCGGCGCGCCACAGCGAGGCGTACCCGCGCGTGAGCCGCACGATGTCGCCGGGCTGCAGCAGCGCGCCGGGCTCGTCCCACACGGACAGATTCACGCACGCGCTCGCGTCCGCCACGCGCAGCGTGCGCACCTCGCGCGCCTCCTTCGTCAGCGTCGGCGCGCCCACCTCCAGCACGATGAACACCGCGTTGATGTTCTTCATGCCCGGCTTCAGGTCCTTGATCTGCACGTACTCTGTCGTGCTCATCGTGCTCATCCTAACTCTCTGCAACCCCTGCCTACGCTTATTTTACATGAAGAAACGAGAAATATAGGAACACACGTCTAGCAAATGATATTGGGGTTTAACTATTACTCTTTAATTATTATTTAGAGTGTACGGTTAACTTTCAAGTTTATGTATTTTATGCTGATAAACGAAGTTGACAATCAGCTGTAAACCACATACTCCTTGTTTTTTTAAGTTTTTTCTGTGGCTTTGAATTCTTGCTTTTTAGACTAAATTATAATTTCGTACATTTTATAACATTTATTTCAATAAACACTTATGATTGGTACATTTTAGACTAACAGAAAGCAAGTTTGATTATGATCTTTGAAAATATCTAGAATATATGATTATGATACAATATTAACTACCTCTCTGCTCGGCTGCAAACACTCGCTGTAGTGATATCAGAAAACAGTTTCCCAAACCAAAAAGAAAGCTAAATATTGCTTTGACAACCATTTTCAATTAGAATTGAAAACGATCACATGTAATTTAAAGCAATAAATTAATACACTGAAGGATTGTGTAGTTGTAGTCTGTGGTATAAGTGTCTGTGTCACTTTTTCATTTTAGTGACTTTAGCAGTTTGACAATTATTAAAATGCAATTGATTGTAAACGTTGAAGCGTGTATTTCAAATATTTTATATGTTGCTTGATATTATTCAATCACAGATATATATCTGTAGGCATTTAGGTACTCATTGAAAACTGTATAGATCACGAGTAGTTTATTTACGGGATAAAGTACTATTTGCAACAAAATGTACAATCAACTGGGCGGCGGCGGCAACAATCCCAACAAGGACGTGGAGGTGGCGTCTCCGCCGGACGATACGGTGTCGGCGATGGAATTCTCGCCGCCCTCCGTGCCGCAGACCTTCCTCGTCGCTGGCAGCTGGGACTGTCGGGTAACTAGACACCTATAATACAGTAATCCTGGTTACAGCACACAGCATAGCGCTGGCTTAATTTATATGTATATTAGTAAAGAAGTCGATACATATACAAAGTCAACAGTTATTGAAAATCGTGTTTGTTAGTTATATACTTTCATCCATGTATTTTCCACTAACCTTTACTGTTACCAATCTAGTGTGCATCTGATCGGGTATTCTCTAGGCCACTTTACTGATCTGGAAGGACATGTCTACCAGAGAATATAATCGCTGCTTACTGAGAGGTAGGACATTAAATGTGTAGATTGTACTGGTGTTGACTGTAACTAAGTAATTAGTTTGATAAAAAAAAATAATGTTACTAAACATTTGCAGGTAAGATGCTGGGAAGTGGAATCATCAGGGAAGACCATACCAAAAGCTGCACAAGGCATGGATGGGCCAATCCTAGACGTAGCCTGGCATGATGTGAGGAAATGTTTGATAGTTTGCAGCATATGTACAAATATTATGCAATAATATTTTTTGTAACACATTTGTAATTTAAATTTCTTTTTTTTATTCCAGGATGGTAGCAAAGTTTTTATGGCATCTACTGACAAAAGTGTAAAATGTTGGGACCTTGCTTCCAACCAGGCTATCCAGGTGAGTTTATTAAATATTGGTAACTGATAACTATAACACTTTCAAAAAAAATGGAATTGTCAAATTCTACTTTGTTATTAAATTGCATTTATGCCACTGTAAAGAAAAATATTGCACACCTAGATAAAGAGTAGCACAACTCAAAATATCACTTTTTTCAGGAACAACAAAAAATGTTTAAATCAATTTCTATTTAACCAATTCAAATTATTGTTAACTTTTGTTGTATATATTATTTATTATGATTTTTAT
>DWOQ01000057.1:0-15826 GCA_018251115.1 Codatractus alcaeus
CTCGATTAGACATCCGTTTCTCTAATGTAGAAGGTCTCATAACAATCTCAATAACTATCTGTACAATATTACTTAAGATTCCACTCACACGCTACCCATGATAAATAATAATATGCCTAAGTATGTCGGCTCCGTTATGCACTGATGGGCTGATAGCTGTATGAGTAAGGAGATTAGAATCTTAGAAAACCTAACTCACTCGACTAGACTAGGCATGGGATAGGTTTTTAAAAAGTAAGAAATACAACTTTTACATTTATCAAATTGTCAATGACCATCACGTAAATAAATACTTTAACAAAAAAAAAAACGTTAATACGACATCCGAATAAGTTAAAGAAGCTGAAAAAATACAAAATACAAGTAGATGTAATTAAACAATCAACACAAAAAAGTATATTTAGCAAAATTAAGTAAAATTAAAGTTGCAAATAAATGAGATGTCCTCAAATAATTTTGAGGAGGCATTAGTTGACGTCACATTGTTGTCCTCACGTGATATTTTTCATAATTTAACGAAATATTACGTAACAAAAATGGTTTAAATACATAAACGTTTTGCAACAGACGGAATTATAACAAGAATAGTATAAGTTTTGTGATAAGAGAAAACACGAGAATATTCCACTCTCTACCGTCTGTTAATGTTTATTAAAAAAGCAATACAATCCTGATTTGCTTAAACATCATTGTTTTGAATTTCCCAAGCTAACTTAGTCCAGCGCCGTGAGTGTAGCGGAGGTACTATCGATCAAACAACTGTTTGGTTTTATAGCTATATAATATTCTCCTAAAATGTTATCAGATAAACGTTAGCTGATTGCTCCATATGAACACCAATATATTTCCAACAAAACATATCGCTTAGAGGCTGTACAAATAGATTGATAAGCCAAGATAACGGTTACAAAAGTGAGAAGTGTAGACATTGCATCTGACATCTCAAACACGAAGAGAAAGATTATATTTACTAAGAATAATTCATGCGTATAAGTAGTAGAGATATTAGTAGTATAGAGATATTAGTAGTATAGTATAGAGATATTAATTTAATATTTTGAAAAACCTAATTGAGTTAACAAAGATAAATTGAATGAGATATTGATTTGCACGCGCGAATTAATGTGAATACTGCATCATCTGTATTCGGAAATTGTGATATGCATGCATGACATCAGTAATGTTGATTACTGCAAAATTAATTAAATAACGTAGCTAGTCTATATTGGAAAAGCTGACTTTTGCGTACTACCAGCACTACGTCAGTTTAACACTTACCACCCTATCAATTCCACATATCACTGTTCCTTACCGGGAAAAATATACATTTATACTTACGAATTTGTTTCTGTCTTTCTCTTTTTGTTTAAGCTCTGCCTCTTTCTTGGCTTGTTGAATGAGTTGATCTACGAATTCAGAGGCCTGTCGGAGCTTCTCCGGGTCGCTCTTGAATTCTGCTATTCTTGTGGCTAGCGCCGAAGTATCGCTGTCTTGCCTCATATTTACTGCTGTACCTTCCGTTTACGTTAACTGAACCTCACAGGTGGTTTAAGTCACGCAATAAAATCGTCGCCAAAGCGTCACTGAATCAAACAAACACTAAAAGTCTTTGAAGCTGAGAATATTTTTAAAATCGCATTTATCTGCCATAGTTTAAGGGTGTTGTTTCATCTGACGTGCGCCCGTTTCGTTCGAAACGGCTCAGTCATAATTGGGTGCGATTTGATTGCGGTTGAGATGGAGCGTGTGTAGGTGAGAGAGACGACGGGGGTACTGAGTGTTGAGGCCGGGCTGAAGCTCGATCATGCGCGGATGCGGCCCGCCCGCGGCCCGTTCTTGGCGTGCCTACGTTTACAGATTAACCCTAATCATTGAAGATGAACACTCTCGAGCTCTCTCGACGTCTTAACCATTTTATCGGATTACCTGTTGTCTCTCAATTTTAATTTTATGATTTCCATACGTAATTATCTACAAGAACTCGCCATTTTAAAATCAATAACGGAGCTAGCTCACTATAACGTATTTCTTTGTAACTCAACTTATATACTACACAAATAAATAAATAAAAAATCGGCTTATAATTTCAAAATGTATGAATAATTATGCTTATTTACACGGTACCAAACAAAAAAAAAGAAACATTTTTTTACCAATTGTCTATATAAACCTATACAGAAATAAAAATGACTGAATATATAGAAATGGCTGAATCGATTTTGATGGGATTTTCACACAAAGACATGAATTACCTATAACAGGAAATTCTCACTTTTTAAAGGAAACATATGTCCCAAATTGTACTTTATTAGCCTGGAGGATTATTTGTATGGCTGTAAATATTCAATATTTCTGCTTCCTGTCTAGATATAACCAGATTACAATATTATGAATTTCCAGCCGCGGACGCGGACGGAGGAGGTTTCGAAGGAGAACACATTCTACATTATTTATGAGCATGTCTTAGTGTTGTTCGTTTAAAAGATCGATATCAGATGTTTTAACTGAATATTATTTTTATTTGGTTCTCATTAACAATAAAGCCAAAAAATATTAAATAACTTAGCACTAACCTGTTATGAATAAATTGTTTTCCTCTTGTATTATGCCACCAAAAATATGTTAAAATGAATCAAACTTCGGTACTAATTTCATTCGGAATTGTTGATGCCACATATAAAAGAGTAGATCTTAACAAGTGCCAAGTTCCATTACAGTTATTTTATATTCAAGAATATATACAAGAAAAAATATATTCTTTAATGTACGATACGGTACATAAAGTACTTACCTATGATTTCAGAATACATAATACAGAAACCCTCTTCGAAGGGGATTACACGGAGATTTTTAAGGGTCGGGGTTGGAAAGCTCTGGAGGATCCCTCTCAAGTCTCGCGAATTATTAATACAAATGTAAAACCGAATTCGGCTTTGCAGGATATTTTTTACTCTCTGGTACCCGATACAAGATGACGACACGCGTATCCTGAATCACGCTTTGATGTTTTCTAATTTTTTTACGCATATTTTTAAACACGTACATCAACGACATTTGACATCTTGAAATTACCTAGTTGGAATCGACTGGAAGTATTCCAGATGACCATGACACATGATACTATATAATACCAGATTGTAATATTATTTTTGACGACGTCGGCAATTTTTTGCATTGTTACGACACTGCTGATATAGAAGTGTACTTTCCTGTCTTAAGAGGTCACGGAACCCAAACGAAGACGAGAACGAAATGTTTTACCAAATCGATCTCAGTTGTTGCTTGTTGCTTTGAATAGATCGATGCAAAAAGTGGACAAAGGTCCAGGTGGGAAAAGTCCCAACAATTAGTCGTGTTAATTCATGTAGATTATTCTATCTCATACTACTTTATAGACCAAAGTATTAAGTCCATTCGTCTAGTCACTCTGTTTTACCATCACTAATATGTAGACGTTACATCACAGTCACCTTGACACGGCGAAACCGTCGGACACCATTGTCAAGTAAAATGCGACTATTATTGCAGTTCGGCACTCAATGCTAAAGGAAAATGATTGAACGCGAACATTTTTCAGTTGGTACGAACATACCTATATATTTTTATGTTGTTTTATTTACAGCAAAAATCCCCAAAGTATTTTTTGTAAACTATATATCAGAGGTCAAAACCCTGTAAGGAATATGTATAGGCAAATTAAAAATCCATAAATTTTCATAGCGTCGTATCTGCAAAATAACCTTCTTATTACCTAAGCTGTGGGCGGCTCAAATTTTTACAGAAAAACCTGTTTAATTTCCAAATCCCGCTTAAATGATTTAATGATTTCCATTATCGTGGACCCTTATATCTTATAGACGCCTAAGACTTCTTCATTCAATCACGTGGACCCCTTGCATGCTGTCGTCGACCCCTGGGGATCGATATAGACCACTTTGGGAATTGTAAAAAGGATAATTGTCATTGGTATTTCTGTCTTAATAGCAGTGGTGCGTTATTCCATTCTGATTAGTATTTTGCAGTTACCTAAGTTAACCTCAAATATTTGAATTTAGCCCACTTATGTAATATGTATATTTAACTTCAGGTAAAATTTGTGTTAGCTTTTTATTTGTATTATATAAAAATACATACTTAACTAAAGTAAGGAAAAGAAGGTGGAAAAATGTTCATTCCTTTTTTTTAGATTTGCATAGATAAATGGAAACAAAGAAAACCGTGTAAAGTCGTGTTGTCCGTCTGTTCGTCCGTCCGTCAATCAGTAATTTGTCGACAATTTATTGTCTAAATGTACTCTGTCGTCTAATAACGGACTAAAATGTAATTATACGGATCTCCCAGCGGTTGTCAATTTTGAAGGTCTCTGTTTACATTTTTTTAAATGACCAGTTAGACAAATTAGATACTTAGCTGGTAGTTACCGTATTAACAATTCATTAGCACGTAACGGCATCTATACGTACCACAAAGGGGCGCGATGGGAATACGTGTACGTGACCATTAACTTAATAGGCACACGCTAATTACAAATGAACGCAAAATTTTGTCTTCTTTAAATAACCTTGTTCATTGTACATTCACTTTATATTTTTAACCGATTTTAAAATGGAAGAGGTTATATTTGTGTTACTACAGAACGTTACATTTCACACTCTTTGACTAGGAACTCAGGTGTCCAAGATAAAGCAGGGAATTCCTCAAATTCGAATAGCTATACAATATAGTGATTGAGATATTGCAAAATTTTTGACAATTTAAGTAGGTACCTATGTAGATAGGTATTGCGATTGATTGTCGGTTTGATTAGAAATGTTTATAGCGTAGCAATTATTACCCTTAATACTAATTTTAAGTGCATTATTAAAATTAACTTACGTCGAACATAATCATTTAATTAAATAAAAAAGTTATAATAAATTAAGTAAGAAAAAGTAAGAAGTTTTATATTTTATTTAACAATACAACAATATTAGGTAGGTACATTATCTCGTCTGTGATAGGGAAAGCATAGACTTAAATATTTATTTCCATATTTTTTTTACTCGGACACTAAATGACTTCTACCTATGACAAATAAGATTAAGTATCTTATTAATGGAACCACAAATTGCCAGCTGGCGATATACCGTCCCCTAACAATTCTTATCAGGTGAAGGCGAGCTAGGTGGGCAAGGAGACTCAGGGCTTGAGGGACAGGGGTCCGGCACTTGCTCGTAGTAGCAATGTCCGTCCCACCACCAGGCCGGCCCAGGTGTTGGGGCACTCGGGAAACATACCTGGAAATGCAGTGGTTACAAAAAGACCCCAAACACATTCTACTTCTAGTACATTCTTATGCTAGTGATAATTAAAATCGATATAATAAACATTAACGTAAATAAAAGTTCATGTATTATCTTATATTATATTTACAAAATGGAACATAAATAGCCCCCACGACACAGGGAATCTTAGTGTGGTCCCCATGGTGCCTCATTCATTGTGAGATTATTTATTCTTTTATTGCTCTTTTGTTTATTTTTTATACACTACAAGTACATGTATTGTCTTATATTATATTTACAAAATGGAAGAGAACTAGTCCCCACGACACAGGGAATCCTAGTGTGGGGTCTAGTGCCTCAATTTCATCAACATGTTTATTATTCTGTTGCTCTTTATTGTTTTTCTTTTATTATGTATGTAAGTGTGATGAAATAAATAATAAATAAAAATACTTGGGGTCTGTATGAGAAAAAAATAGATAGTTACCAATTCAGTCAATATTCTTACTTACATGTACAAAGTTTCCAATCAGAATGTGACTACATACATACCGTGTATTACACTAATACTACCATCTCATAGTCTACGACGTATATCGGGGCTAGTTATTGATGTTCGGATCTCGAGGTTACCCTCTGTGTCCGGACAGATTCTTAAGGAAGTGAATACCCCCTGGATTTTAATATTATTTCGAAATAATAATATTATTTAAAATATCAAATATCATAACTTTAGGTTGTGAATAACGACCTCAGAATTCAATGATATGACCTCGTACATTTCCGAAATATACTGGAACTACCAATGTGCCGTAATAGATAATTTTCGTACTAGATGGTCCAATATCTAATATCAATATCATAAGTATTTTCATCGTAGGTACTTCCTAAACAAAATACTTACAGAATCAGGGCTCGTCCCTCCAACGCCAGCTTTTTTTGTCGGATCTCTCATAACTGGTGGTCCTTCGGCCACGGGAGCTACTACAGGTGGCTTTACGGAATTTAGAACATGTCTTTCGTAGTAATACTGTTTAGAATACTTATATTCCGGTCCACGAGGTATGTCAGGAGGTGGAATAGATCTAGGCGAAACTAATGGAGGAAATCGACCATGAAGATTATGCTTCCTTCCCAATAAAAAATCCCGTAGCTTTTTTAAGCCCGATGACACATCCCTGAAGTCATATTTGGCTTTCGTCATGTTAAATAATATAAGCTAGATTTAATTGATTTGCTTCAATTTTATTTTATAATCGTTGATGAAAGATACTTTGTGGTTGAAGTTTGGATGAGACATTATACATTTTTTCGTTTTCTGACCTGTATAATTTATACCAGGACAGTTAAATATTAAGGAAAATATATAATCAAATGTTATCAAAGATTCCTAAGGTACAATTAAATAAACCACGATATCGAAAATATTATCAGACTTTCGGAGCCTGCAAAAGAGAATTCTGTTAAGTAGGTAAATTAACAAAACTATTTATTAAAAATTATTTATTATTATTTTTAAAATTTTTATAATTTATTTTAAAGTTTTTAAATACCTGTTTGTAAAGCAGAAATGAATAAATGTATAAATAACAACTTGTTATATGAATAACGTTAGGCCAAAACGAAAGAATTCAAGTCCGAGAATTGTGACAAAAAGATTACATGACATGAATAAAAATAAACGTCTGGTAAGTCTGTTCTGAAACCTCAATATTGTTATCCGGCAACAACTGTAATAATAAAATATTTAAACTCAGTTACTGATTCATAGAGGTTTATAGATAGATAATATTTATTATACATTGTTATGATACAAATTAATTAACGTTAATAAATAATACATCAATAATACATCAATTGGTTATATAAACGTGCACAAGTTTTGAATGAGAAACAGAACGCAGAACGCCAGCCAATCTCCCGCGTTTTTGTGATTTATGTCAAACAAAGTAATAAACCGTATGAAAGTTTTGTACAAGTGTAAAGAAATGTGATTATTTTTAAATAAGTTTGTCTGATCAAATACTGAAATTCAAGTCTTAGTTTCTAAACTTGTAAATATTGTTCAATAAGTCTGAATTACGTTATAGAAAGATGAAAACGGTTAAGTCGCCGGAGAATGAAGAAGTGACACCATCGAAAAAAAAATTGAAGCAAGCTCGTCTTCCATTCAAAATTATCGATGTTTCACCAAAACCCGATACACCTCCATCAAGGAAAAGGAAGCTCTCTGCGCCAGAGCCCGAACCCGTCACAAAGATAGGGAAAGTAACTAAAGAAAATGAATCTATTCAAGCTTTAGTAGTCATAAGTGACGACGATAGTAAGGAGAGTTCGAAGCCTCAAGAGGCAAAACTACTCAATCCATTCGTTAAACTGGTTGATACTGCGTGGAAAAAGAAACAAAAGAAGTTCTCTAAGAAGAAGAAAAATAAAAAAATAGTTACAAATGGCTCGGTCGATTCTGAAAAAAATTATTCTAACAGCGAAAATAAAGACGCTGATGTTGAAAGCATGGATGTTGATGAAGAGGTTCAGGATGTCAGTCAAGTTAGTGACACCAAAGAGAGTGTGGAACCGGATAAATCTGGTAAGAATGTAGATACTGATCACAAAAATGACATTGTAGTTCTAGAAGATTCTAACCAGTCAGAGCAGGATACTGTAAAAGATAAACCAGAGCATAATAGTACAAATGTGTCTGACAATGAGGATGGTGGAAAAAGCGATAATCACTCTGACATCGAAAGTAATCATGATTCTGAAGAATCTGAGAAACAAGAGCCTGATATGAAGACTGAACCAATCTCAACAACACCGAGAAAAAGTGCTCGGAATAAGGAGAAAGAGGCTAACAAGATGAATGCCTCGCAGACTACTCTTGATGATTCTGTTTCTTCCAACCCATCCACCCCAAGACGCAGTATGAGAAGCTCCTCTGCCTCCAAAAACCCTGGAGATCTATCCTTGAATGAATCAAACACTAACTTGACTCCTAAACAGGTAATTTGTAACTATAATGTGATTATATTTATATAACTAATTTGTTATGTATTTATTTATTGTAATTGTATATGTAATGGAGTACTTACTAAAAATATGTTTTATTTATTGCCAATATTTCAACCCATTTGCATGGATCATGGTCACACCAATATTGTGAATAAATCCCCTTACACAGTAAAATGTGAAAATTCCACAATAATATTAGTTTAAAATCATACATTTATAAGTATTTTCTATGAAATGTAAGTAGAAAATGCACTCTTGGGGGCGGTTGTTAGTTGGATGGGAGGCAAAATTTCAAGCACATTTCCATGCTTCAGAGGGCACGTTAAGCTGTTGGTCCTGATTGATATCACAACATAGCAGTCATCAAACCTTGTAGGAGACCTTATGGGTGGTTTGAAAACATTCACCATGGATTCACCACTAACCCTCCACCAATATGCATTGGAGCAGCGCGGTGGAGTATGCTCCAGGCATTCTCCAGTTGTGGGGAGAGACCCATGGCCAGCAGTGGCACAAAGTGGCTTCCATGAAAATAGACATCCAGTCATTGAATTTTGACACCTTCGATATTTGAGAATGATTTTTTTTGTGTATTAATTTGAAAAAAAATTTAACATTTTTTTTAAATATGGGAAAGCAAATTTTTGCTGCGTAACGTGTCAATTAAAGAAAGCAGAATAGAATTTCTAGAATATTCTTATGGTGGCTCTAACATCATATAGAACTTTAAGGAAACAAAATAATGTAACTTCCATCTGTATATTAAATTTTCCACAAGTTATATCGGTTTGTTGTATCAATATATCTTATTTATACGAGCATATTAACTAGTTTTATGTTGAAAATATTATTTTTAATTATTCTAGCTCCAAAAGAAAATAGAATCAGCAAAGAAAAAGGAAGAGAGAGACAAAGAGAAACAAGAAAGAGATAAGAAAAGACAGCAGGAAAAAGAAGAACGAGCAAAGCAGAGACAAGAGAAGGAAGAACAAAGAAAACGTGAGCGGGAGGAGAAAGAGGAAGCAAGGAAGAAAGAAAAGGAAGAGAAAGAAGAACAGAGACGGAAAGAACGAGAGGAGAAAGAACGTCAAAAAGAGCTGGAAAAAAGTTAGTATGATAGTGTTGTATGTATCCAGTAAGATGATATAATCAAAGTAATATTGAATAATTCATTTCGGAACACAGAATTTTCTGAAACTCAGAAACATTTGTATTGAAAACAATTGTGCTAAAAGATTCATTTACAAACAATACCTGACGGATGGTGTAATTAATTTCTATTACTCTGTCATTAAACATAAATATTTTTCTTTTCAGAGATGAGAGAGGAGAAAGAAGAACAGAAACGCAAAGAAAAAGAGGAGAAGGAGGAGCAAAAGAGAAAAGAAAAAGAAGCAAGAGAGGAAGAAAAACGTAAAAAGCAAGAAGCCTTAGAGATGGAGAAAATAGAACAAGAACAAAAAAAGAAGAAAGCTGCAGAAGCATTTGCCAACTTCTTTGTACCAAAACAGAAGGTTGATAAAGACCAAACTACTGCCGGTCCTGTCAGCAAAAGCAGTGTGTTATCAAGTTTTACTATCAAATCTGATATGAGATTAGCTCCAACTGTTAGGACTGAATTAACAGAGGAAAAAAGGCAGGTCTTAGATGAAGTGTTGGTAGAACAGAATGTTCCTGAAAATTCTTTGTATATCAAATGTTTAAAGAAAGGAGTGAACAAGCCTCTATCTAGTAGAAGGACTTGGCCTTTAGAAGACAAAAATGATGCTGATATAATGATTGTTGGTAAGTGTTTATCATCAACTATTTCTGTCCCACTGCAATTCTCAGGTATGTAGGTTTCCTAATGACGTTTTCTTTACCGTTAAGTTAAATGTCAAAAAATCGGAATTTTTAAGATAGATACATAATTGTGGTTTGTTTATATACTTGAAAATACTTAAATGACCCTTTATAGAGTATTCTACCTATAAAATTACAATCTGCATGATTATTAGATACAATACCACTTTGTTTTGCATAGGGTTTCTAATATGATCTCCTGCCAGAAAAACATAATTTATTACTGTCTTTCACCACGAACTACCCTTTACTCCGCTCTACCTACCTTTCAGACTAATACATGTGAATGTGATAAAATATTTTTATTTTCTACATAGTTTACATATATAAATGATCAATTTCACAAGAGTACCGGGAGTTTTTTCCGCCGGCTTTTTTCTCTCGGTCTACCTTAGCCAAAAAGGCGCTCAAAGCCGATGCACTGATACCAATTTGACGTTCATTGAGTGTATGCATACACCT
Source organism: Codatractus alcaeus (assembly GCA_018251115.1). Lineage (NCBI taxonomy): Eukaryota > Metazoa > Arthropoda > Insecta > Lepidoptera > Hesperiidae > Codatractus > Codatractus alcaeus. Next base: position 10,581 of record DWOQ01000057.1, read on the forward strand.
TATGATGAAATAAACGATTTGAATTTGAATTTGATACATTTATATTATCATATATTATTTTAGAAGACGAATTGCCGCCAATGGATGGTGCTGGAGAAATATTAACTTGTGATTCTGCTGTACGGGAGAAACTCCGTCCAAAGTTATTTAGCTTCCATGAAAATAGACGTCCACCCTACTGGGGTACCTGGCGAAAGAAGAGTTCTTATATTACACCTAGAAGACCTTTCAAACAAGATCAGGTATTTCATAATATTTAAAAATATGATTTCATTTGTCCTTCAAAGCTTGCATAAATTTGACCTACCAGTGTGAGCGGTCAGCCATCCATCCTTTGACGGCGTGACTATCTGGTGATAAATGGCCATACACCCTTCATCCACTTCAGTCTACTTTGGTCACTCAGATAGAATCTTCTTAGTAAATTTATATATTTAATAGGTATATAAAGTGTAATATTAACCTATAACGTTTTATTTCAAGCACAATACGACAGTGTACCTTCGACTCATTGGCATCATTACCATTTGTATTTCTGCCCTATAATAAATAAAAGTTAGTCTGCGGAACTAGGAATCTGATACAGAATTATTACATCTTAATTACTACTTTATTTGATGTCTTTTGGAAATATATAAAAAAATGACAATATGTTATTTCAGAAACACTTAGACTATGAAGTGGATAGTGATGATGATTGGGAAGAGGAACAGGAGGGTGAAAGTATTGATGGTAGCGCTGCAGGCAGTGATGATGAACAGGAAGCAGATGAGTATGAAGTTGACAATGAGGTGTTTGTGCCACATGGATATCTTAGTGATGAGGTTAGTACATGTCTCTCTTGTCAATGCAATTCTCTTCTTTCCCAATCATAGTCTTTTGTCCCCCTTGAAAAATATCCAGCGAAGCTGCCAAGGCCACTATGGCCAACAGCAAGTACATGAAAAAAAAGTTGATGTAATAATTTTTAATGACTTATGGATTTTGTATTTTTAACAGTAAAAAATTTAAATGGTCTTTTTAATATTTTGACATAAAAATATTAATGTATAATGTATTGTTTTGAATATTGTAGAATCAAATGTTTTCTAATACAACTTTTAGTCCTAATATTCATTTTAAAATATAACTTGTATTTTTAGGAAGCAACAATGGATGAAGATGATGTGTTATCCTTGTCGCCGGAAACACAAAAAGCAAGATTGAAACATCTGGAGGACGAATTTGAGTTGGAACTGAAGAAACCAACAGAGAAACTTAAGCCAAGATTGTATGGTTTGCTGTGGGAGACTAGTGATGGGTCCAAACCTGAAAAGTGTGTAGATGCACTGTGGAATTACTTTGGGAAATTGTCTATGATCATGAATGACCCAACTCCATTATTACAACCCTCAAGTGAGACAGAAGAAACAGACAAGAAAAAAGTGAAGAAGAAAAAGTCACTCCCAGAGCCGGACCAACAAAGCCCCAAAAATGACAAAAAGAAATCAAAACAAGAGAAGGAAAGCAAGAAAGTTAAAAGCGATCCTAAAAAGAACACCCCAGATGTGAAGAAAAATCAGCCTGCAATTAATTCATTTTTAACTAAGATTAAGTCATAATAATTTTATATATGTTGATTGAAATTATTGATTTATTTAAAATTTATAGGAAATTTAGTTAATAGGGTGGGCAGCTCAATACTTGTGAAAATGCATCCACTTAAATTTGCCAACTGGTTGCTGGCATTCCACTTGGTGACTACTTTCACTATGTTCCGTTTTATATGAATTTGTAAGTTTATTTGTATACACATACAAATAAACTTACAAATAACTATAGAATATCCACATAATATTGTGGCCACTCTAAGATTGTTTGTCCTCCCCATTATGTTAATGTTTCAAAGTAGGTTTACATTTTAAGATCTTTTCATATTATATTTGGCTAGATTTTAGGATTTATATTATGTTGTATTGTTCCTTGTCCTATTTTTAAATGAATCCAAGTTAAATAGTTACTGCATTGTTGTAAATATTATAAAATTCATATAATGTATAACTGAATTATAATTGTAACATCTACAAAACCATTGTATTTTATTTAAAAATATCTATACTAATCACATGCGTACTTCTGAGAGGCGCGGGGTTAAAGGCTTTTTTTAAGGTGAGTGTGGATGTATATTGTAGAAATTTTTCGTTGCCTGAAAACACGGATAAAACGATGTTATCTACAAATGAAACCTATATACAAAAGAATTGCTCGTTTATACATATTAGATTATACTTAGTAATATTGCAACAACAATATACTTAATAAATAATTAAAATCGCATTAATCGATATGAAAAATCTTTGATTTTGATAGGCCATTTATCAAAATGGAATTAGGGCCATAATTTATAAAATAAGAAATACTCCGGTAATCTTAATGGTAAACGTATTATTATATTTAGCTGAAACAGCCGTGCATAACTTGTTATAAATATTACGTGACAAAAGTAAGTAATGCACAACTTCTTTATTTATTATGTTAAATGATGCGATCAATTAGCAGGCATTTTATTTGTGCATATGTTAATAAAAACTCTGACTAGATCTAGCATTATAGTGTTTTATAATACATTGCAAACTAAGCAAAAAATAAATAGCGAAATGTGCGTTAACTATATTTTGCATATTTGCATTAAATGGAATGCAGCCATAGACAAAATAAATAAAAAAGTTAAATCTATCTTATCTATGTAAAATGGTAATTGGTAACGTAATTGGCAACCCGTATTATGTTGTCTGTGTTGGCAACATTATTTTATTTTCTGTCTGACGGTCTTCTGACGAATTTTTGTTCGTTCTCCAGGATTAGGTGTTTCATTGTTTTGATTACATTAAAAGTAATCACAAGTGAGTCATTAAGTGGGGCGGTTACGGGTTGCAAGGAGACATTATTCGTTGCTTAAATGCCGTGACGTAAGGGTAGCGAAGATGAGTAAGATGTCTAAGAACAAGTTGAATTTGACCCTCCCACCAGGGTCCATAGAAACGGGTCCAGCAATAACTCCATCTAATATGACTCCACAGCTTAAATCTGCCAGTGCTCCAGAGTAAGTATAATGAAATAATGTATATAAATTCCTGACAGGAAGTCTTTTTACTTGATTGATAAGAATTTACATAAAAACTTTTACGTACTTTGCATAGAATGCAGTGATAAGAATAATTGCAATATTCTGCCGCGAAATACTAATATTTTGATTCTAAGTAAAGTCGTTGAATAAAATCGCAGTTTAAAAGATCCTATACGTTTATTGTTGTTCATATTTTATATTTCGATAATAAATATAAAAGCTATTCAAAGGCATATTATTTTTTTAAGTGCCGTCACATATTTTATTTTATAAAAAAATATACAACTTGAAAGTGGTATTATGTATTACTGTTTTAAAAATAAATTGAGTAATATATTGATGACCTACTAATCACATTAATAATTAATGTCATGTGGAAGGTTCTGTTATATTCCTGGCCAAGTAGAGAGTAAAGGTGATAGAATTGTTTATGACTCCAGTGGAACTAATGCCACATCTATTTTTGTTGATTAACACATTCTGGCCTAAATGGACATATTTTTCTATTTGCCTATAAAAATTATTGGTTGGGCAGCGAAAGTATTGACAACAGTGTTGGGAGTTGTTATGTTCTGGTTTGAAGGTGATCTTAGTTATGACTCCAATCTTATCAAGGTGCAGCAGTGGTCACTTACCACTTATCATATGGACTGTATGCTCCAATATTATAAGAAAAAAATCAATCTGATGAATTAAATACCTCTTATAGTTCATATTTTTATATCAACATCAACAACCATTTCTGCCCTACTGCTGGGCACAGTTGATTTCTCTGAGTGAGAAGGATTTAGGCCATAGTCTACCACGCGCACCAAGTGCGGATTGTTAGACTTTACACACCTTTGAGAATTTTTTTTTAGAACTCTTAGGTGTGTAGGTTTCCTCACAGTTTTCTTTCACCGCTGAGTAAGTGACAATTAATTCCTAATATACAATCAGAGGTGCGTGTCTAGGATTTGAACCTCGGACCTCCCATTTGAGAGGTTGAACTTTTAACCACTAGACTATCGTATATTTATATACTTGTCTGTATTTATGATGATCACTCTCAAGATTGGTTGGTGACCAGAGCCATTAATTAAATGTGTTAGGGTCCAGAGGGAACTGAAGGTTGGAAAAGTCTACATACCCTTACTTTTTTCATTCTTACGTAATATTTCCAAGTTGATATTTTAGACTACAAATTTGGTTTGAAAATCTAACTTATCCTTACATGACTGACACCTAGGTTTAATAATTGCCAAAATCATTCTTACATACTTAATGAATGGCCCATAATCACGATATAGCATTCATTAACAATTAATTTAATAGCCGGCAGGGCTTAGCTGGGAAGTCAAAAACAAGCATAGAAGCCCTCACCGAAAGACTGGAACAGATAGAAATGGATGACACACAAAGACGTAGAATAGAAGTATTCCTGTGTCAAAAGGAGAAGATCGGAGAGCTGAGTGACGATGATTTTGAGAAGCTTGGCGAATTAGGTAACCTATTACTAATAAGTCCTAATACTGCTTTACTACCACTTGTAGTTATAAGGATAACCCTCCGAGTAATATAAATCAGCACAACAGTCTTGTACAATAAGGAAGATTCTACAAGAAGGAAGATGATAGAAGAGATGTAAAATTTTCTTTATAGAATGAATATAAATTACACTTGCCAAAAATGATATCATGGTTATCCTAAATAAAAACCCAATTAAACTGTTTTAAAGTTTTGTACATTTTTAAATCGTAATTTAAAACCTGATAACAGCATTAACATTTACTTACATGGATGGTTATTTGGAGGTCCTAATTAAAACCCGATAAGATTAAAAAATTCAAATTACATTGCAGTTCCGGTTTAAGTAAAACTGGAATATATACATACAACCTTATATAACAAAAAAAAAATAGTGTACACAATACCTTATATTTACATTAATCACTAGGTTCTTCATGAAAGGATATTTGAGCCGCATATAAGCAGTTGCGTACCTACCATAGGTCTAGACAGGGCAGTGCTCTGGGGCCCCCAAAATCAAGGGCCCCTAAGCTTTCATGAACAACATTAGGTCGAAAATTATATTTAAATAATAAATTTGTTAACACTGAAATGTATTTTACTATTATTTATTCTATGTTAAAGTATTTTG